>JASPKZ010005320.1:0-52500 GCA_030220185.1 Diploptera punctata
AGATGATAGATAGTAGATATGATGATAGATAGTTAGATAGATAGATAGTTAGATAGATAGATAGATACAGGCTAGTAATATAAGCGTGTTTATTTCTGAAAGAGAGAGAGAGTAGTCAAAGTCTGTGAAAACCATTTGCTATCTAATCTGTCCAATACTACCAACACCTATCGCCCCTAGCGGATAAATGTACTAACACTTTTATACCCAAAATTGAATGCTCTTTCCATTTCCGTCAAATAAAACCACAGCATCCCATTTAAAAAAAAAAGTAATTTGACTTTGAAATAAACATTGGGAATGGCATTTTAAGGACGAGTCAAGGTCAATATCTTATGTCCTCTTATGAATACTGCAAATTTGATATGAAAAAAATCGATTTTTCTCTTCGTTTCGGAACAAAATGGCAACGACACTATAAATGCCTCACCTCGTATATCCTTCAACGCTCTTCCGGCAGGAATTTTTTTCGATAATAAACCCTGAATGTAGCAATCAATTGATGGTATTAATTTGGAATTCGTGAATAACCAAAATATGATCATAATAATAATTATTAGTTCGGATTAATCCGAACGGAAAATTTAAAAATCGCTCTAGCGGCCAGAATTTTGGATTTTTCTCAACGAAACTCGGTTTATGTAATTGGAAATAAACGAGAAACTGAAAATCAGCTAAATACCACCGTAAAAAATGGATGTTTACCGGAAATATCAGATTTAAAATCAGCTCTAGAGGCCGCCACGTTAGATTTCTCTCAACAAAACTGGCATGTAACATTTGAATAAGAAACGTGATATGGAGTTCGTTAATCAGCAAAATCGGATTATTAAGAGTCATGGTTAACGTAAAAGCTGAAATTTTAGAGGGAACATTTTCAACCCTCTACCGGGAGCAATTTTTGTTTTCTCTCAATGAAATGAATATGTGATTTAATTGTTACATAAACTAGGAAAATCGGTCGATTACTTCAACTTGGTGGGGGTTTCTCCATTTTTACAGACTTCTTGCGTGACGGACTTTGTTTATCACTCCACTGCATTTAATGTATTTATTTTTATAGTAAACCCAACGGGAGTTTTTATAGCAAACTTTGTGAGATTCTAGCATGTATGTAGAAAACATCTCAGAAAAAAAATTTGTGAGTAGAATTTTTATTTTTCGAAAAGTTCGATTAATTCATAGACACGTTAGTAATTCATGCATTTCTTAACCAAATTGGATGAAACTAATTTGGGCTCCCTACTTATATGTTGCACGATTTGTATTCAAATTTCCTGGACTCTAGTTTGAACGATTTAAGGGCCGATTGTACGAACTTCAGGTTAACTCCCCAGTTAGTCATCTGACGCTTAAAGTGATTGTGGAATGCAGGCTTTCGCGTCTGGTAATCATAATATTAATAGATTCCGGGCTATGTAGCCGTGCTCTATAACTGGTGTGTCTTCCAGACATTTCTCCCTCAACTGCGGAGGGCATCTTCAGTGGCGAGAGCTTCTAGGTGGTGTTCCCTTGTCGTAGACTAGATTGTGAATGAGTCGAGTCTACGAAAAGGGAACACACTTAGAAGCACTCGCCACTGAATATGTCCTCCGCAGTTGAGGGAGAAACGTCTGGAAGAAACACCAGTTATAGGTCACGGCCAGATAGCCCGGAATCTATTAATATTATGATTAAAAAGTGAGTTTATACTTCATTTATACCTACTCTTAATGTAATAATTAATATTAAATCGTGATAATTCACGTCCCGCGCCGTAGCCGAGCGGAAGGTAGGAAGCCTTGGCGCAGAGCTACGGGACTTGCGCTGGTTCGAGTCTCCATGGGGGAAGAAATTTTCTCATGGTATTTCGGCCAGTATGGGACCGGTGCCCACCCAGCATCGTGAGGCAATTGGGTAGCTACAATAAGTAGCGGCTCCAGGTTGAGGAACCAGTTATAACGGCTGGAGGACTCGACATGCTAACCACATGTCACCCCTACACTGGCTGTTGATCATCTACCTCTGTGATTGACACATGTGGATGTGAAGGGCCAGCAGCCGGCTGGTAAAAGGGAAACCGCTGAAAAGTGGAAAGTCCCTCAATCGGATCGGAGAATTCACGCGAAACTTATGATATTTCCTTCTAGCTTATAGTCCATTCATAGAGAATTAATACAATAGTATTTATTTATTATTAGATGTCTTCTATATTTCCTGAAAATCCGTTTGTCATTCCAAATGATTTAGTTATTAATTCTGTAATCGTTAAACGTATCTGTATATTGGATCATACTAATACTATGATAAAATACAAAAACTACTGAATATCTTATAATTAGATTTGTTATTTACTTATCGTTACTAAAAACATAATTACTTAGCACTTTGATATTCTAAAAAAAATATGATTAAAAATATAGCGATTTTGGATTTGAATCTTCATTATCAGATATATTTACATGTTATTCGTATTCTCTGTAGATCTGACATTATATTCGACGTATTCTCATATAGTCTTTAGGAGTCAAATTTTTCTTGTGCACGTTAAGTTTTTCGTGATCGGAGTGGAAGTGATTTGTTTCTTCTGGAAACTGGTTTACTACAGAGGGCTAACATAAGTATGGAGATTTAATTCATGCCTATGTATTATTGTATAAGACAGAAGTTAGGCGACATTGCTTTCTCAAGTAGCGCCACTCATTTTAATAATGTCAAATGAATTAAGTTATAAAAAATTATTTTCAAAAAAGTATTTGTATATTGTGTATTGTACTGTTAATTGCCTACTACGATTGTTTTCAATTCTAATATCATTTTCAGCAAGCTGATAATTTTATCGTAATAACTCTCCTTCAGTTTAATTGCTCCAGGCTATCTAATTAAACTCAAAGGAATGTCAGAAACAAAATAAGATTCGTAATTTGTTGTGTTATTGTTTCTGATGATGATTTATTTAACTTAACTTAAAGAGTCGTAATCCATTGGATATTTTAAAATTATTTGGTGATATTTTTAAAAAATAAGTATACGGTTACATGAACAAATTTATACAGAGTGAAAATTATTTAAACCGACAAACTCTGGGAGGTTGTAGGGGACACCAAAACAAATATTTTTCCCTAATGTCATTTTTTCCTATGAGGATTATTTAAACCGGTAGAGGAAGATTTCTCTGGCGGCATATTAATTAAACCTACAAACACTTTTGCATTTTTCATTACTAAGAGACAGCACATTAACACAACGCAATTACTTAAATCACAGTAGAGGTTCAAAAATGCCTCCATTGACATGTAAACAAAGGTTACACCGGCGGATCATGTTCTGTCTAACACGGTCAAAAACTCCAGGAGTATCGTTAATTGCTCCTGCTGCTGCTACTATCCGGACAACCAGATCATTTTCTGATGCAAACAGGAGTTGTGTAAACAAGGTTGCGCATCTGTCCCAACAAAAAAAATCCAAAGGGGTCATATCTGGGGATCGAGCAGGCTATGGTACAGGACCACCTTTGCCAATCAACTTTTCTCAAAACCGTTGGTTCAAGAATCGACGCACACACGACGACTGAAATGTGCCGGTGCCCCGTCATGTTGGAACCTACATGCATTGTCTTGTAGAGAGCGGGACGTCTTCCAGCAATTCTGGCAATGCTCTGGCGAGAAAATTGTAATAGTGCCTGCCATTTAATGGCCTAGCTAGGAGAGATGTCCCAATTAAACAGTCCTCAACACCGGCCCACTCATATCAGTGTTCTCACTCCAGGTGTTTCGCCCCATTAGTAAACAGATACAATTCACTACTACACTGGTGGACATAAAAATTCCTACCATCTACAGCAGTTGCAGTCATGACAACTGAAGAGCGAAATACGCCCTCTACCGGTTTAAATAATCCTCATAGGAAAAAATGACATTAGGGAAAAATATTTGTTTTGGTATCCCCTACAACCTCCCAGAGTTTGTCGGTTTAAATAATGTTCACTCTGTATATATACTCGTGGGACCTGAGTCTAAAGATATTCAGGCTCGTAAAATAAACTTATGCTTGAAAAACAGAAGCCTCTAAGCAAAATTTACCGACCTTCTTCATCCAAGTAATACTTTAGTTGTCTATTAGATTATTAACAAATGAAAGGCTACGGCTAGACTCAAAGGGTCGTAAGGCCAATAAGTATATAGGCCAATGTGTATATACAGGTGTTTCTAAATTAGACCGACAAACTTTAGGAGCAGATTGTTAACCTTCATTGAAGCATGTTTTGTTAAGGAACCTATTGGATATGATGCTTCATATCAGTGCATGAGGTATCTTAGAGAAAGGGATGGAAATGGAAGGAAGTAGCTTAATTCTAAAAAAAATCACTCCAGTGTTGTGTTGTCAGGATGGATCCAGTCTACTGTCCAGTTTATTGTTGTGACAAGACCAGACAAACAGTGCATCAACGTGCCACACTTTGTCGTACCCTTTCAAATAATCCCTTATTTCAGCTGCTCCGCTACAAGATTTTCTTCAGAGTCAATATCGATTTCATAAACTATTGCCTTCATGTAGCCCCACAAGAAGAAATCTAGGCAAGGCAGGTCAGATCAGGCGAGGCGAGGCGAGCGTGCCGGCCAGGCAGTAGCCCCCTCCTTCCTATCCAACGAGTGCCAAATGTAGCTGTCAGATTGCCACGACTTCATTTCCAAAGTGAGATGATGTCCCATTACGTTGAAACCAGATCGATGGCCTAGAACCATACTGTTCTAAGTCCATCTCGTAGAATAATTATTCTTGTTATGAAATTAATATTTTATGTCTCATATCCATGTGTATTGTGAGAATAAAACAGGAATACGATATTTTATAGCATTTTTAACCGAAATGTCGAATTTCTGTTCATTTTCACAATGCTCATGGGCACGGGACATGAAACGTAAGAAACGTAACAAGAATTCTACAAAATGGACATTGAACAGTATGGTTCCGGACCATCGATAAGTTGCGTCTGATTTCAGAGCTGCAAGCTAAGACACATTGAACTGTACAGTACAGTATGCACAGCAGAACAGAATGAGGTTCGCCCACCATCCCTTGTTCCAACTGCTGTCAATAGTCTGCCGACAATAGTCGCACCAATGGATGTAAACAAACATGCCGTATTTAATACCGAATGCTACTGAGCTCCCGGAAGTAAACAAACCAAGCGATAGTAGTAATGACAACCCTTCTTGGACTGAAAGGAGTGTTCATCTGTTTCCTTCAATCCCTCCCTGTAAGATCCCTCTAGCACGGAAACGAAGCGTCGCAGGCCATAGGTTCCTTAACAAAATGTGCTTAAACGAAGGTTATCCATCTGGTCCCAAACTTTGTCGAACTAATTTAGAAACACCCTGTATATATATATATATATATATATATATATATACCATATCATATTATAAAAGCATTCAAAAACTGTCCGATACAAGTCTAAACATGGAATTAATTTATGGTGCACATGAGAAATGTGACAACCGTGTATAGCAAGGTAGGTTCAGTGGTAGAGAGTTGCACTTACGGTTGGAAATCCACTGCATGCTTCAAACCATGATCAAGTGAAAATGTATGTCTTAAGATATGTTATAGGTGATGAGGATTTAGAAGATACCCGAAACTCTCTTAAAATTGTAGCTCTATTTTGAATGCTAACGGGAGTAGTGACAAGGACCGATAGAGTATGGGAGCTAGGAAAAAAGTAATTTTTAACTAGCTACGAGTCAAATAAATAACCCGAGTAAGGTAAAAATAATATTAATATTTACACATGCCATCATCTTGCTGTATATATTATTAATATATAAAGGGGAGCGTAGGCCTACATGAAAAGTAATTATAATTGAGATAATTATATGTACAGTTTTTATAGAGGAATTTCAATCGCTAACACAGGAAAAATCACAAACACAGTGACGTTATTGAATTCTTTAAATTGTGTTATTTGTTGTATACGAATGCCACACAGTAAAGAGACTACTTCCTAACAGTACTTCTTTTAATTCTGAATTAAAATGAGATTCATTTGATCATAGTCGAGTTTTAACTATTGTTGATTAAGAAACAAACATGATGGCTGATATATGAGAAATATTCACGATTATAAAATCAGTGGAATGTTTATTCAAGGAAAGAGCTGCATGCTGACTAAAAATGTAAGACTTCGGAAGTCAGATTCAACATTTCTGTCCTTATACAATGATGAACCTTAAACTGCGATTTTTAAAGACCAGCTTTGGCTTCAAGTAAAACTACAGATCACAGCGTAACATGTGCGCGCAGCATTAATCCCAAATAATACGATTAATTAACAAACTGACTGGCACTATCGAACCTGTAGGTTCATGGCCGCGTGGATATATGTACTCTATACACATCTATCCTGAGATAATATATTCCAATAATTCCTTGTATACATAATCTACTTCCTTCAAATCATTGTTAATGTCATTCTCGCACCTCATTCTTGGTCTACGAACTGGGCGTTTTCCCTCTGATTTTCATACAAGAAATTTCCATGCCCCTCTTTCAATAAAATTCATTCCATCCATACTTTTCAATTAAAGATATCTTTGGATTTATCAATTTAATTCGTGCCCAATTGCAGTATTCGGGACTTAACTTTTCAATCTGGTTACATATAAAGATCATGTAGCACACTGTTATGTAGGCCTAGTCTTCAGCAGTAGTCTGTTAATCTCTATTTGGTCCAACAGTGTTCCTAAGAACGTTATTATAAAATACTATTAACCATTTCGTCTTCCTTAAAGTAGGAGTCCGTGTTTCGCAACCATAGGCCTATAATATAATTGGAAGAATAACAGTTTTCTATATTTTTATTTTAACATTTTTAGAGAAATTGGGACAATAAGAGTCCCTATAATGTATAATAGCATGCATTTTTCAGAACTGAGTCTATGTTTAATTTCATCGTGCATCTCATTCCTATTTTTAATTATTATTCCTATGTATTTGAATTCAGCCACTTCTTCAAATTTTCCCTTATTTGTCATTAACTCCCCATTTCCATTATATAATGCATTTATATGTGTGACCATATATTTAGTTTTATTGATGTTTACATCAAGTCCCAATTTCTTAGTGTTAATTCTTTCCCTCTCAGTCACAGTTGAACCCCTCCCACTGTTGCAAGAGACGTATTTGCATTATATTTACTCTGTTCATTACTCATCTACTCTGTTGATCTATTTAAGTAAATGCATGTTAATTACAGTCCACCGCTGTGGTCTAGAGGTAGCGTGCTGCCTTGTCACGCAGCGGGCCCGGGTTCGATCCCCGGTCGGGGCAGTTTTTCTGGGCGAGGTTTTTATCGGGATTTTTCCTCACCTGTAAGACAAATGTCAGGAAAACTTTAAGGCCCAAACGGTCCCCGATATCATATGGCCATCATCATCCTTCATCGGTGTGGAAAGCAACGGGAAGCTACAACACCTACACAATTCCCTAGTAAAGCTGCAAGCATTGCATGAAAATGCTATGATTGCAGTGAAGGACCTGCCTTCGGGCAGAATTACTATGGATGGATGTTAATTACTTAAATGTATACGCTTGTTTATTTATATTAACACTTCTCAGTTCCATATTATCTAAGAGGTCAAGAGTATAAAACACCGCGTTGCTACTGAAATACGCCGTTGCAGTTTCTTGGTTTCATCGTGTAAAAAATCTAACTCAGAAAATAATAAATACGCCTAGCCTTGCTGTGGTAGATGCGGAGTGAGTACCGGTAATATGTAGTAGTGGTAGGACTTTATTAGACAAAAAGTAAGATATTTACAATATTATTTACAAATATGGGTCGCAGGGGCAGTAAGCCGTACGTGCTGTTGACAGTCTGTTACATTAAAGTAATAATTAGTAGTAGTGTAAAGAAAAATAAACAACAAAAAAAGCAATAACATTGCCATTACATAAAGAAAACATAATAATATTACAATTAAATAATAACACAATAGCATTATACACTAAATAAATAATAGTTTTAAAAAACTAAAAGAACACGCTTTATTAGAAAACTAAAAAATGAAAAATAATTTTAATTTCCAACACGCTTGGGATAAAATAAAGTGGTCAACAAAAATATCATCTCCAACACATATAGAATAAAATTAGAGTTATCAACAAAAAGAAAATAATTTCACCATCAAAAGCGTGGGGTGATTTTTATGATTTTTACATTTTCTTGTTAGAGAGCTTACTTTTGCCAATATCTGTTTATTATCAAATATATTAATTGATATAGAGCACCCCACGTTTTTTATGGTAAAATTATTTTCTTTTTGTTGATAACTCTAATTTTATTCTATATGTGTTGGAGATGATTTTTTTTGTTGACCACTTTATTTTATCCCAAGCGTATTGGAAATTAAAATTATTTTTCATTTTTTAGTTTTCTAATAAAGCGTGTTCTTTTAGTTTTTTAAAACTATTATTTATTTTTTATTTTTTAGTTTTAATATTTTACAGAATAAGATAAAAATGTAAATATCTTTAAATTCGATACTATTGTAGTATGAGCTAAAAGTAATACTCTTCTATAAAAAAAAAAAACCCCTCCCAGCCGGATTTGAACCAGCGACGTATGGATTACTGAAATTATATACCATTAAGAGTTCACTGCTCTACCAACAGAGCTCTTACAACGATTGACTAAAAACTCGACAAGTCCGCAACCTATTATACCAGTTTTCATTGTTTTGATTTTCAGATGATTCTAGCCAGGAATTTAGAAACAAAATATGAAATTATTGTATTGGCATGGGTCCTCTACACGTATACCAAGTTTCAAGTCGATCCAATGTTTCTAAGTGGTTGAAAATCGCGTTGAAAGATTCCGTTACATTGATACAAAAACAGGTTTTTTTTTTATTTTCTGATGATTATGGACAGGATTTTAGAAAATAAATATGAAATTATTGTATTGTCACAGCTCCTCTACAAGTATACAAAGTTTCAAGTAGATCCAATGTTTCTAAGTTGGTGAAAATCGCGTTGAAAAATTCCGTAACAAAGTTCTTCAAAAACACTTTTTTTTTATTTTCTGATGATTATGGCCAGGATTTTAGAAAATGAATATGAAATTATTGTATTGTCACGGGCCCTCTACAAGTATACAAAGTTTCAAGTCGATCTCATGATTTTAAGTGGGTGAAAATCGCGTTGAAAGATTCCGTTACATAGATAGATAGATAGATAGATACAGGTCAAGCTAATATAAAGCGTGTAAAAAAACAATAACATTACAAATACATAGAGAAAACGCAATAATATTACAATTAAATAATAACACAATAGCATTATACACTAATTAATTTATATATAATTGTTAGGAATTAATGGTATCGCATTTTGATAACATATATTTATTCATGAATGAGTGTTGTCCTTATTTTCCGCGTTTTGTCCAGAAATTTACCGAGGTTTATCCAATTTTCTGGATTTACCAATAACTCGTAGCATGCAAATCTTTCCCGATTTGAATTTAGAAATCTTTCCGGTAATAACTGACGTCTCCAATAATCTAAATCATTACATTTTCCTAATATATGTATCTCATCTTCAAAGTTCCCGCACATTGGACATATTCGCATATCGTGATCGTCGCTAATTTTTAGAAATTTCCATGCCCCTAGCCTAAACCAAGCAAGCCCTGATCTCTCCTTAAATCCTAGGTTGAGTATATACGATTCTTTTCCCCCCAGACGTGTTTTAGGTCTCTTTGTAAACACAGTGAGCGTTTTCCTGTACATTCGGCGAAAGTATCTTGTTGGTTTATATCTAAGTACCTCCTCCTTATTTTTCTCCACACGTTCTTGCGATTTTCAGTCCCTTTTTCCCATATCCAGCCCATCCCAATCTTTTGGAGTTCTCTCCTAACCTCGTCTGCCCAAAATTTAACATCTATGTTTTTAATTTGGTGGTCGTAACAAATTGCTCTAAGCATTGTTTGTTCACCTTGGATTACTCGCAACCAGTATTTGAGTACACGAATTTTACAGTTTATGTCGTCCTGGAATGACCCGAATTCATATAAAATTCCACAGTTAGAAACGGCCTTACTAAGTCCTGTAATATATTTTAGAAAATGCGTATATACCTTATTTAGTATTTCCGTTCTTTGGAAACCCCAAATCTCACTACCATAGTGCATTACTGGCCTGACCATCGCTCCATACATTTTTTCTAATGTGCTGACTGGAATATCAGGCACTCGACCCAGAATACCGAGTACACTGTTAAGTTGTCCCCTCCCTTTAAATAATGCTATATCAATATGTTTTTTTTTTCCACTTCCCGTTCATTTTCAACGTCGTACCAAGATATTCAAAATGTTTCACGTTTTGAAGTACTTGATCTCTGTATTTCCATTCCTCTGCTCTACCATAAACCGTCCCATTTTTAAAGGTCATTGTTTTTGTCTTACTAACATTTACAGTCAATCCCCAATTCCTACAGTATATTTCCAGTAGGTCAAGACCTCTTTGCAATCCCTTGATTGTCTTGAAACAGATAATTAAATCATCTGCATACAAGAGGACTGGGACTTTAACATTTCTTATCTCCGGAGCCTCAATTTCTCCTTCTAGCATTACGTCTACAATATCATCAACGAATAGATTAAATAGCATTGGTGATAAAATGCAACCTTGTCTCACTCCCCGATTGGCTTCACTGCTCTCTGTAATGTGCCCTTGGTCTACTTTTATACAAAATTTAACATATTTATAAATTGACATTAAAGCATGTATCATTTTATGAGACAATCCTTTCCGATTTAATTTTTCCCAAAGTGCGCTTCGGTCCACAGTATCAAATGCCATCTTAAAATCAATGAATGCACAAAATAATTTACCCCCCTTCATTTTCAGATTGTCATCAATTAATGTTCTCAGAACAAATAGGTTGTCCACCGTGGAGTACCCTTCTCTAAAACCTGCCTGATATTTTGAGAGCCTATTGTTCTCTTTAGCCCATTGTCTTATTCGTTCGTAAAGTACTTTACAATATATTTTTCCGAACACTGACAAGAGACAAATTCCCCTGTAACTTTCTGGTATCTGTGTCCACCTTTCCCTTTGTATAGCGGTTGGATGACACCTGTCGCCCAGGCTTCCGGATAATCTCCTCCATTAAAAAGTTTGTTGAACGCAGTTTTCAAAACGTCTAATAATTTATTGGATGATATCATATTTTTCAAGAATTCCCCTGGTATTCCATCAATTCCAGGTGCTTTACCATTCTTTAAACATTTAATGGAAGAAACCACTTCATTTTTTCGAAATATCCTGATCCAGTAATTGAATATGAATTGGGTCAGGGATCTCAACTATATTTCCTTGATTATATCTTAACCTCTCATTTCCCAGCACCCTATCAAAGTAACTTCTCCATTCCCCGGACGTTATTCTTGTCCGATTTATGGACTTTACTTTGAGTTCCCTTATCGCTTTCCATATGTCCGCAATGTTCCCACTTTCAGTCGCGACTCTCATTTCTTCGGATTTCTTATTTTGCCATGCTAGTTTTGTTTCTGCCAATAATTCTTTATATTCCTTTCTCTCTTGCGCATAATTTTTTCTGCTTTCATCTGTGCTTTCTTTTCTAAACTTTAAAAGACTACTTTCGACAAACTTCTTCTTCTTTCTACATGCATTATTGTACCACCCTTTGTCCTTCTGGTTCATTGCGCATTTAACCTTGAATTTTTCCCCTGCTTTTTGAAAACATTCTGTCAAAGTTTTAATAATTTCCTCCCCGCTAAGATCATTTAATTGCAGATCCTGTATTAGCGTTTCCAAACTCCTGATAAATTCTTCTCTCCGATCCTCGATCCACCTGAAACGTGTAATTGGCCGCAATATTGTTGCCACCTCATCATTAACTGTCTCACTAATACCTTTCATATTTAAAATAAGTTTGTTTTGGGAAGTGGTGTGATTCGATTCTGGAAACTATACAGAAATTACTTAGGACTGGAATCATGTCTTGTGTGCATATTGAATAATCGATTACGCTACCTCCATTTTTATTAATAAATGTCAGTTCTCCATTTTTATCTTCCCCATATTTCCCATTCAGAATTTCAAGTTCAAATGCATCGCAAAAAGCTAACAATTGGTTTCCTTCTGAATTTATAATCTTATCTTTGCTTCTCCTACCCTCACCTCGTGTTTCATTATCATCTGATTTTATAGTGATATTTTCCTCCCCAATCCTACAGTTAAAGTCCCCTAAAATTATTATTCCCGCTTCCGGAAACCTATCTTTTATTTCTGCCAACGAGTCAGACAATTCAACGAAAAAATTTGGATTGGCATACCTGGAATTTAGTGGTTGGCGGTAAATAGACAACAGACACATTTCTGCTCTTCCTGTATGGTAATATATACAAATTGCCTCTTTTAAAGCAATATTTACCTTTTTAATATATGGGTCTAAGTTAGCTTTATATAAAATGGCAACACCACCTGGATATCTACCTCTCTTCCCTCTAGTTTCATTACCCTTAAAATAACCTTTCATATTACATAGATTTACGCATTCATTAGCTTTTAACCATGTTTCTCCTAGAGCTAATATATCAAAAGTCTCAATAAACTCTACACATCTGTCCATTGAAAGTTTTTGTTTTAACCCTTCGATATTCCATGTACCGACTGTCAACAAACCCTATTGTGTTCCCTTGTCATTAGTCTTACCTGTATTTTTCGAACTTCCCCCTCTCAATAGTTCCTTTTCTGCGGGTAAATTCAGCAGTCTTAGTGATTTTCTTGTTTGAGTTCTTGTGTCCGCCGGTCGTTCACCTCTTAGAGGTGGGGTACTTTTTTGGGTTCGGCTGTTTTGTGCTGAATGTTTACTGGATTCCTCGGAGTTAGTATCGTAGTGCTCCCTCTCTCTTTCTCTCGTGTAGAATTTTCTCCCTCCTCTGCTGTAAGGAGACCACCTGCTGTTGTAGCGTCCCCTGTAGGTTTTGGGGACTCGCTGTCAATGACCTCTTCAAATTCATTTTCAGTGTTGTCCATATTTTGTAGTTGTTCCCTGCTCCAGATTCGTCCATTTATAATCAATTTATTAAATTGCAGGATTGCATGGCAGCCCTGCCTCCTCGCCTCGAGCATGTGTCGCTTAAGAAAGTCCCTTTCGCGACGCACCTTCTCACTAAAGTCTTCGGCAATACTGATACCGGTCCCTTTAAGATATTTACTGTCTCTAAGGATCCAACATTTTATTTTGTAGTGTGATAATTTGCATACAATCGGTCTCTTTCCACTATTCCAACGACCTACTCTGTGCGCTCTTTCAATATCACTGTCCACCAAATCAATCCCGATTTGCGCCACTACTCTTTTAACTATATGTTCAGTTTCTTGCCAGCTCTCCCTGTCTTCTTCATGCACTCCATATATCACAATATTATTACGGCGACTCTGGTTTTCGAGATAGTCTAATTTAGATTCCAGCCATTTCAATCTGACCTCCATCCGATGCATGTTCGTCTCAATATCACGAATTTTTTCACCCAAGTTGCACTTTTCAAACCCCTCTTTCACTTCAGTTGGCAATGTTTCAATCAGCTTTCTAACTTCTTCCTTAATGCTTTGTCCCCTGCACACTTCAACCACTCTAACAAAAACACGTCCGCTCTTCTCGACGGCCTGCTTGGAACTCCCCGGTAATATGTACATTACGATCGTTTCACCCATTTTCCCCATCGTTGCACTAGAGCAGCCATGTCATAGTTCAGAGCTCTAAGTTCTGTGCGGAGCGCTGTTCAAACTCTGGAGCATGTATTTGTACCCCTTCCTACTTCTCCGACGGGACCCGTACGAAACCCTATCATTGTGACGAACGCTTATAATAGGAGGAATCGAAATATAAAACAACGCACAAACAGGAGTGAAGCATTTATTAATTAATATTTTTAACTGGTTTACAGTGTTAAATAACACTTCAAAAGATTTTAATCTGCAATATTTAATATTGTCTGAACAAAACATTCAGAACCAACAGGCCTATATGCACAATCAACACAATAGATGAGAATACGTTTAATATGTTCATGTATTATATTCCATTTTAACAAACATGATTTAATATTTCTCAGTACAGGAAAAAAATAATAAGTTGGTAATTTATTTTTCCTATTGTAAGAAAATAAATCACCTCTTTTCAGGGTGCCACTTTCCGGGCATTCTTGACACTTGACATATTTTCTTTTATTTTACTAACTTTTTCTACTTCACTTCATGGGCTAGGCAGAAATTGCCTGTTCCGCCTCACAGTTGTTCTATCTTTTCACTGGCCTTCCTACATTCCTTGAACCTCTTGGCTTGTAGTTGAATGCTCCTCTTGGTAATCTTGTTACGTTCATTCTTTCCACGTGTGTAAACCATTTCTCTCTATATTCTCTGATTTTCTCATCCAATGGATTTATATTTAACTTCGTTCTTATATCTTCATTCCTTATCTGATCCAATCTTGTGCAGTCTTTTGTTCTTCTAAGGAAGTTCATTTCTGCGCTTTGTATTTTACTTTGCAATTTTTTGGTCATTACCCAAGTTTCGACTCCCATAAAGTAATGCAGGAACTACCAATGTCTTATAAAACTTCAATCTAGTATCTCTTCTTGTTTTACTCTTTAATGTTTTTATGTATAGTTCCGCAAATCATTTGAAATTTCGACAGTTTCATATGTAGGCCTATGTCTCTTTCAGTTTTTGTGTTTATAGTAAAATTACAACCCAAATAATTAAAATGTGTTACTTGTTCCAGAGGTTTGTTGTCTATTACGATTTTTTATCTTATATGTTCGTTTCCCCAAAAAGTCATTATTTTTGTTTTTTCTTTTGATATTTTAAAATTATGTTCTTGGCATAACTGATTTAATTGGTGTAAAGAGTAATGCAAATTATTTTCCATTTTCTTGAATAATAACCACATCGTCAGCATACATTAAAACGTTTAATATTTTAAAACGGTCCATTCTTATACCTATATTAACAATACTTTTCCAATTTTGGATGATGTCATTAATATATAGATTAAAAAGAGTAGGTGATAAACTACACCCCTGTCTTACACCTATATTTATTAAAATAGCTTCAGTATTTGATGTGCCTATATTTATTATAATTTGAGACTTTACATACAAACTTTTTATCACATAAATTAATTTTGCGGGGTAGCCATGTATTTCCATAATTTTCCACAACTTATCTCTATCGACACGATCAATGCCTTCTCCAAAATCAATAAAAGCAACATGCGCCTGTAGGTTATGTTCTCTTCTTTTTTCAAATATTTGCTGTACGTAATATGAATAAATGATCTGTTGTTGATCGCCAAGTTCTAAAGCCATTTTGTTCTTATTCAAGTATTGCTTCTGCGATTATTTTAAGTCTTTTATTTATAACCCTTGCATAGATTTATATAAATTGAATTAAGTAGGCTAATTCCTCTATAATTCTTACATTCTCTTCTATCTCCTTTCTTAAATAACGATATGACTTCAGCTATATTCCAACTTTCTGGTATTCTGCAGTTTCTCCAACATTCATTAAATAAATGCAATATTCTCCAACGTAGAAATGTTCCACCATATTTTAGAAGCTCCATATATATCTGATCATGACCAGCTGCTTTTCTGTTTTTGGTTTGTTTTAAGGATTCTTTAAGTTCGTCAAATGTAATTATATCAGTTTGAATTTCTCCTGTTTCATTATCTGGATACGATTCTTGTTTTTCTGCGTCTTCTTCTTTTTCTTTTACTAACTTAATATTGAAAAATAAAATTTGTACCTGATAAAACAGCCGTCCTCAACTAAAATAAGGTGCTGTTTTAAATTTCGTCAAGTAGTTAAAATTATGAATCCCCTACAAAACCATGTTTCATCTTCTGTATTTCAACTGATACTAATGTTATTGTATAAGTTGTATAACGGATTCAGGTCTGCGGCGTGTTGAGTAAGTCTCTATTCTCAGCTTCTTTTAAAATGTATGTCTTCAATGATGCGTAACTTTATTGTTGTTATTCTCTCTGTGTAATATTGACATAGTATTATCGATTTTGACGAACTGATGACCCGTTTCTTGTATACGTTTGGCAAAACTTGATTGTACTTTAGTTTATAAACGCCATTATTGTAGTATTTATTTGTTACTTTCAATTTTGTTTGATACGATGTTTGTTGAGGTTATCAGTTTTTTTTACAGGCGATTTTTAGGTTTTTGTTTGTTTCTTCGTCCCTCGGAATGAGCTCATTTAACCGTTTCAAAATAGTGGAGAGATATTCTGTGCCAAATAAATACGAAGGCTTGATTCTCGCAAAGCCTCCATGCTAGCCGTAGCTATGCTCGATCACTGCGTTTGGCCGCGTGAAAACTAGCGTGAACCAAGACACTAGGTCGTGTTACCTGTACAGTGGAAGGCTCCCGGAAGCATATCGGGTTGCGCACCGTCTCATGGAGCTCGTATTTTAAAACTCGCTGCACTATAGTGTGGCGTGTAGGCTATTAGTATCTTCTCGGCTACTTCTATACATCCTCTAAAGATTTCATTAACATGTTCTATACAAAAATGAATAGAAGAGTAATAAAAACGGGGATTTAGGGTTAATCTTTCTACTTTTACACATTGTGAATTTAAAAAGTATCCGAAAACTTTTTGCCTACATGCTCCCTACTCTTTGTGGCATTTAGACACACTCGAGTAAGTCTAACGTTTTAGGAATTCCGAATTCCAAAATATACGACACTTGTGTAATTAGCAAAACGCTTGAACAAGATCGATTGGTACATACCGCCTCATTTGCCTTTTAAAACTGTACTTAGGCCTATTATAGTAATGACCAGAGGGCAGAATTCTATAAATTTCTTCTTTACTATCGAATTTCAAACAACTGTTGTTTGAAATTCGATAGTAAAGAAGAAATTTATAGAATTCTGCCCTCTGGTCATTACTATAATAAGTACAGTTTTAAAAGGCAAATGAGGCGGTATGTACCAATCGATCTTGTTCAAGCGTTTTGCTAATTACAACTTTCTCATGAAATTTCGCTTTAAACGTCATATTTTGAAATGTTTTAAAGATATAATTAATATGTGCGCTAATTGTCAAGTGTATAGTGTGTGTATATATATATATATATATATATATACAGGATGTCCCAAAATTATCCGACAAACCTTGGGAGCTGATAGATATCAATATATTAAACACTTCTTGCTTCTTGTTAAGGAAGTTTTTTTTTGCGGTGCTTCGTTTAAGCGCTAGACGCGTTAATGTTATTACTGCCTCCCACCCAGTTGGTTTAGATACTTAAATTACATTTGCGAACACCAAACCTCAGTTAATGTGACCTCTGAAATGTAGCATGGGGATTTTCGAAGGCCCAAACAAGTGAATTTCAACAGTTAAATAACTGCTCACGTGTGAAAAATGCTTCATCTGTGAACATGACATGGGATGCAAACAGTACATCGTTTTCAATTTTGTCCAAATACCATTGACAAAATTGCTGTCGCAGAGGCCTCATTGCGTCGACCTTTTCAAGGTGAAAAGGGTGCAACATTTCCTGCAGAATTCTTCCCACAGTGCTACGACTTATGTGCAATTGTCGAGCGATGGCTCGAGTACCAGCTGCAGGATTTTTCTCAATGCACCGCAACACATATTCCTCATTCTCATGAGTCCGTACAGAACTTGGCCCTCCTTGACCTTCTGCTTGTCTATCCAAGGAGCATCTTTCACATAGTCTACGTTCAATGCTGGCAAATGTAGTGTGATGAGGAACTCTTCGGTTTCGGAACTGTTTTCTTGGTAAAGTCTTACAGCCGCACAACCCGAACCAGCTTTTCCATACACCAACAGCATGTCCGTCATCTCACTCCACGTGTACCTTTCCATGTTGTAAATAAAGTAGTATGCAGCAGGCATTCCAGCAAACTAACGCATAATGTCAAGGAAACACAACGATGGGCTCAGGAAGTAAACATGTATGCTAAACGAATTGAAGCGTCTTTGTTTCGTCTCTTTCGTGTGTTTCCTTTGAAAGATACATACTGTACACAAATGTAATTTACATACCTAAACCAAAAGGGTGGGAGTCAGTAATGATATTAATTCGTCCAGCGCTTAAACGAAGCACCACATCTAAAAACCTACCTTAACAAAAAGTGTTTAAAATAATGTTATTATCAGCTCCCAAAGTTTGTCGGTCTAATTTTGGGACACCCTATATATATTTAATGGATTTTATAGTAAACGTAACTTTTTTATAGGCAACCTCTTACTCATGACATTTCTTACAATGTAATTTAGAAGTAGGAAATAGATATTATTCAGCTGAATAATATGCAATTTGCGGACTGCACAGTTGTCCCTGCTAGCAATTACCGGTAAATAATCTGTACTAATGGACATTTACTAATTTTAATTCATAGGACGCAAAAATAGTGCATTAATTATTAACTAAATATCAATATAAATCATAACAAAACTTTGATCAGGTATTAGTCACAGAAATCAAATTATAGAATTGTTACCTTGTAGGTCTGTCTCCTCAACATTGTAAAATATTAAATATCTGTAGGCCTTTCGGGACTAGTCCCATCTTCAGTAGAAGGAGCAAGAGGTAGGTCTGTATCTATTGACCCTGAAAGCAATACTGGTACACTTGTGATAATTTTGTACCTATGATTGAATATACTGATCATGTTCTCATTTAGAAACAGGTTTTTGTTGGTTTCCTTTAAAATTTAAATATCTTCCTTTACGTATATTTTTGCTGGATTGTTCTCTTTATGCAGTATTTTAAAGGTGTTGTAAATACATAGCATATGATTGTCCTGCCTGAATAATATGTTTGGCATAACTGAATTTCCCTTCCGCATATCTGAAATCTATAAAGTGTTCCCTGATTCTAATATCAAAACTTCTGCTGGTTCTTCCTATATGTATTTGTTACAGTCTTTACACGTTAATTTGTACACGCGTTTATTATTAAATTTTTTTTTTTTAGTTTTAATGTCCTATGTTTTTGCATATTATTCATCCTTTCTAACACTTATCATTGCAATTATTCATAGCATTTTATTAGAATTTATCAGTTTGAATGGAGACGTTAGTTTTAAAAGCATTATTCTTATTTGGACGGCTTTATGTAACAACCGGCTATGCGCCATTATGCAAGTTCCTAGAAAAATGCGTTTAAAGTTGTTTTTTCACATTTTAAACTCTAGCAAGAGCTATTTGATTATGTTTCACTTTATAAGTACTTATATGATAATATTATATTAATATATAATTAATATTAAATATTGATTTTCATCAAGTAAACACCAACTCAATTGATTATTATATAAATATATTGATTCGCACTGTATGAGTAAAAACAATTTATATTTATTTTAAGGTTCAATATTCCAATATTGCACTTCGACATAATGAGAATGATGTCCTAATCGTTCTGCATCAAACTGTTTAGCGTCGCAAGAGGACGTTTACACTGTGAGACGGAAACTAATTCCCCATTATATATGTTATTATTAAGATTAAATTAAAAGAATATTTATATTCAGCATAAAGGAGAATTCCCGTATTTACTTGTCTGGTGACAAAAATTTGGAAGAAAGCCTACATATGGGAATCTTAAGCTCGTGGACCCCCAAAGGATATAAGCAATTAGCTACAAATCCTACAGTCTATTGGGACAGTCACGTAGAAGCCATAAAACTCAGTACGGTAGTTAGAAAGGGTGGAAAGTACGTTGGATAATAAAACCTTCTTTACAAATAGACATCTTACAACCCTGCCGCCTGTACAGGTGTTGATATGTCCAGAAAAGTCGCTTGTAAACAAGATCAATGAACTCGGGGAGAAACATGGTCCCAAGGTGTGTGAAATTTGTAGGCGTAAATGTTTTTAGCCAATAAGAATGTATATTTTATATTATTATATTATATTAACAAATTGAATGTGTGATGGTAATAATGTTACCACCCTAAAGATTCTCAAAAGGTTAGGCTTCGAAAGGAGTCTAGAACGAAGTTAACAGACACTCTCGCTCCTGCATTGTGCAGGATAAGTTTATTTGCTCGCCCCTCAAGAGCTGGCGCGAAATTAATATTGTTCTAAAAATTTTACAACGGCCGCAACTTAGTGAGAATATTAGAGGTCACCAAGCAAATTTATAGTTAGGAGGATAGAACTCCGATTGATTAAACGTGTGCTATATAAGTCAAATATAGGGATCGCGAGAAATAAAGGGTCCTAATAGAAAGTCATATTCCCGTAAATAGAGTGCGAATAACTTAAAAGTGCCTTGAGAATCTTAAGGCCGATAGTTGTCAGATTAGTTCCGTCAAATATTAATTCATAAAATAAGAAAAGAATGGAAAGTGTATCAAGATTTCCTTGCATTTGAAGAAACTAATAAATAATAGAAAATCAGAATTCTTCGTCTATCTTCATTATCATAGTGATCGTGATTGTCCCCTGAACCTCATTGCTTACCGACATCTATCGCACCCGAGCCCGACCAGTAGCAAAATTATGTTTCACTTGATAAGTACTTTTATGATAACATTATATAACATACCTTATAACCTTATATATATATATATATATATATATATATATATATCTTTCGTATGTATTCTGAAGGATTTGGCTGTTGTTTGGAGTGTTATTCCTAGATATTTAAAGGCGTTTGTGATTTGCAACGGGTTGCCCTGCAGTTGTATGTGGTCGCCATCTACCAGTCGACCACCCTTTCTGAATACCATTTGTACCGTTTTTATAGGTTTATATCGAAACCATTTTTGTTGGCCCAAGATGCGAGATTGTGTATTGTTTCTTGCAGTTCTTCCTTATCTGTCGCTCCAAGTACCATATCGTCTGCGTACATATACATTTTTGTAGATGGGCGGCATATCTGTGTTATGTCTGCTGTCATCACATTAAAGAGGAGAGGGCTTAAAGTGTCCCATGAAGGACTCCTCTGGTTTGAATGACTTCCTCTGAATTCTGAACTGCATCGCCTACCTTTATGATATTTATCCAATGTTATGGATAAGTGTTAGGGTATGTTCGTTCAGTTCATTCATGCTTCTCAACTTGGAGATTAGTATTTTTCTGTCCACGTTGTCAAAAGCTTTGCAGTATTCTATGAATACTGCATAGAACTTCTGTTTTGGTCTACTCAGTGCTTCGTGCATGTATTTAACCCATTCCCCTCATAAGACGAGGTAGACTCGCCGGTAGTTAAATGACCTTCAACTCAGAAGACGGGGTACACTCGCTTAACTCTGCTCTTATATATTTTGCAATATTTTGTACATCCCTTGGCAGGGTAATCTTTTGTTAACATTTATGAATAGTAGATGAATGTGTTTTGGTCTTCACCCTTAATGCGATCTCAAGTACCGTTATCTTTTCTTCGTTTTGAATGTCTGAATGTAGACAATATGATATACAGTGATTTAAATCTGGTTCCTGGGGAAATGTATCGAGTATTTAAACCTGAAGCGAATGGGTTAAGTAGATTGCCTACTGCCTGTAGAGTAGAGCGGCTTTTTCTAAATCCGAACTGTTGGTTTGGTATTTTTATGTACATTTTATTGGTAAGTCGTGTGTTTAGTATGTTCGTCAAGAGTTTAAAGGGGTTGTTTTCTAGGGCGATCCCTCTGTATGAGTTAGGATCGTTTGTGGGTCCTTTTCCTTTGCAAAGTACCTTTATTGTGGCCTGTTTTCATGCGTTTGGGAATTCTCCTGGTTCCAGACATTTGTTTAAACGTTTTACCCATGTCGTTTTTAGTTCTGCTGTTGATTCTTTGAGGAATTCATTGAAGATTCCATCAGGTCCTGCCGCTTTGTTATTCTTGAGATTGTCTATCGCCCTGAGGACCTTTATTTTCGTGGTTTAAAATTGACTGGAAATGTGTTTGCCATGACTTCATTTGTATACTTGGAGTATGCATTGTTTTTCTTCTTTTGAGTGCAATAAACGGATCTCTCTCTGCTGTTTCTGCTGCCTCTATGCCGATTTTCTCGATGTATTCGTTTTGTTTTTGCCTAAGGAGCAGCATGTACTTTCTTCTGCACTCCGCATAATGCTCTAGATCCTGGTTCTTGTTCGTCGATTTTTTTGCTTGATGTAGAGCTTTGAGCGTTTCGGTTCTCTGTTTGTAGCATGCTGCGTCGAACCAAGGTTTTGGTTTTCTCTGAGTCATTTGTGTTGTTGCTGTTTTGATTAGCTGCTCGATATTTTCCATTGCTTCTGTTATCTTATTTTGTCCTATATTCGATTTTATGAATTCGATTTCTTGTTCAGATTCTTTCAGCTTCTGTACATTTATTTTTTCTAGATATTTTGGTATTCTGCTGAGGTGCCTTGTTTTCTATAGTCAGTTCTGTTTCGAACGAAGTTACGACTTGAATGTGTTTTCTGAGTGCTGTAAGTTCTGATGTCGTAAGGACTTCCTGTTTTTTCACCTTGACTTTATTTCCTTTTATGAATACCAAGTCTATTGTACTGCTGCCATTTTTGGCGTAGTAGGTTTTCTCGTCTGATTTGTTTATTAACCTGAAGCCTTCTTCTTCCAATGTATCGACTAAGATTCTGGATCTTTGGTTGATTGTGTCCAGTCTGCAGTTGAAATCCCCTGCTAGGATCGCTGTTTCTTCAGGGTTAGTATATTTTAGAGCACTTGTCGTTGAGTCTATTACTTCTACGATGTCTGTTTTGGGGTTGAAATATAGACCGATTATGTTGACTAAGTTAGTTTTCACAAATACTAAGTTCTTCTCTTTATATTCAAAGATTTTTCTACCCCATTTTTGGGCTGAAATAGCATGACACTTTTCCTGAAGGTCTTCCTGTTGGTCCTTTAGTTGCTGGGGTGTGCGTTGCGTATTTTCCCGGGATTTCAATAGATTTCCTTGCTAATGTTTCTGTTAATATAACAATGTCATATTCTTGTAGAGTTGTTTCTGTTATCATGTTCATTATATTTCTCTGTCCCTCTATATTACATAGGGTCATTTTCCATTCCATTTCCAATTGGTCTACTGGGGTTTCTGGAGACGACGCATATTTACGTATTCTCGGTGGGTGGGTCTGTGATAGGGAGGTCGACTCCTATAGGTCGTCTCCCTTGCGAAAAACGAAAAGGCCGTACTACTATTCCATTTGGCCAAAAATCTGGGTTTTCGGTGTCCGCTCGGTGTTGAAGAGGAATTCCAATTTTGAACGCCTTGTTCGTTCCAAGTGTTTTTAGTTCTTCACATGTGATGTGCTCATGTGGAATGCCTTTCTTGGTTAGAAAGCTTTTGATTTTTTCTTCTGTTGTTTGTATTGAGAGGCGCTCTGCATAGATCCATGTTTTCCTCACAGCCGCCATCATTTCCAGGTCCTCAGCCGTTCCGGTACCAATTATCTGTTTTATTCTACGTTGTCTCCTTTGCACTAGTGTGTAGCCCTCATCCTCTTCGGGGGGGGGGGGGTTGTTCGTTCCAATTGACGCGTGGGAGTTGTTTGTACTTTCTGTTTGTTGGGTTGATGTTATCTGTTTTGATATCCATTGATTTTGGTCGTCTTCTTTAGATTCTGATGTTGAGTTTCTAACTTCCTCTTTAATCGTTTTACTAATCCTGATTGAAAAGCTGCCCATCATAATTTGTATTTGCACTGATATTTTGTTTGTTATTTTCTTTTCATATCCGCGTATTTCTGATCCCGTCACTTTATATGGGTCCAATACTGCCTCTTCGTGGGTGATATTGTCATTTTTTCTGTTTGGTGTCTGGCCGCTTGATGTTGTCAGTTGCTGGTTATTAGCTCCAGCTTCTTGTGCCGGGTCAACAGATGGCGCCACTTGTCTCGCCGTGCTGCTGTCTTCTCCTTGCATGTCTTCCACATGTTCTTCGATAACCTCACTTATGGGCTTTTCTTTTTCATTATACATATTCACTAGGTTTGTTTTCATTATTATGAAACTTTCCCTTATAACACTCACCGTTTGAAAGATGTCATCCTTTGTTTCCTTTTTCATATATCCGCCTGCTATCGCGATATATTCAAGCTTCTTCAGAGCACTTTCGAGACACACTTCTGCTTCTTCCGCCATCTTAATACTTTATCATTTTAAGTCCATTATCATCCAGTAATGAGTTTTCTTCGATGATGTTACCCATGTAGAATCCTTAGATTTATTTCCTGTGATTAATAAATTTATGATATTTTTCTATGATAATTAAATTATTCGAGAATTTGTTATTTTATTATTATTTTCGTTTTCTATGTAGTTTTATCATTGTCTGTCATGTAATATGATATATTTATTTTTATTATTTTAGATTTGTTGTGAAAGTATTATTATTATTATTATTATTATTATTATTATTATTATTATTATTATTACTATTATTATTATATTTGATTAAATAAATCGAGAATTATTTGTATATCTATTTATTAAACAATAATTCTGCCACAGCATTGTTGTCTTGGTCGAAATAAAGGAAAAGTACCAATAAATGCTGTATAATCGTAAATGAATAAATAAATTTACTGTTGGCTGTAGGGCAATTAGACTATGTCTTTTTGATTACTTCTTTGATAGTTTTTGTTGAACTAAATAATATAGACTAGTTGGATGACAAAAAATTACAAGTCATCTAAGAAGGAATTTAAGCCGTGGATCCTGAATCTGAAGATTTTCGGGTTCATAAAAGAACGTCATATCTAAATTGAAGCCAATTTAATCAACCTGTTCCATCCAAGTAATACCTTAGTTGCCTACTAGATGTCTCTTTGAGACGATAAACTAATCGCTTATCACTCGCTGATATATTTTGGAAAATAAACGTAACTAAATTGGCATGATTAAGTAACTCACGCAAGAAAACTTACGAATATACGAATATAGACAGACAGAAAATGAAATTTATGGTAAATACACACCTATCTTGTGTTTACAAGTCTAGAGTGATGCTAAATCTATAGTGTGTTTATTAATTAAATAAAAATATAATTAAGTTTTATTTTTATTTAATTAATAAGTATGGATTTTAATCAAGTAAACACCAACTCAATTGATTAGAGTGCGTTTGGTTTAGTTAATGGACTAGAGACGCCACAAATTTTGAACGTATTCAAGTGGTGCTACAATTGAAGGGAATGGGCCACCGAATGCTTCAAATATATGACAATAAAAAAGTTACGATGAAATAGTCAATTTTACTATATTTTGTTTCAGTAATAAACCGTATTAACATTATTTAACGAACTATTTTGAAATTGCTTTTCATTAACCTATTTACAATAAGCTGAATAATATAACTTAATAATAATAATAATAATAATAATAATAATAATAATAATAATAATAATAATAATAATGTTAATGATAAAATACATAATAATATTAAGTAAGTAAATAATAACAATAATATATTAATATAATAACTGCTGAATTCCAAGAACAGAACTGTTGATTCTTTCTATCCCTATCCTCGTCATTGTTCTCCTCTAAATCGTCCTCATCAGATTCGACTTCTAAATGAATGAGGAATTGATCGGTGATTCGATCTGTTAACTGATCTCGTTCAAAAAAAAAAGTATATTTCTTTCTGCGTTTCCACAAGCATCTCTCCATCTGTCTGCCGTAATTATATACCCACAATCTTGAAATATTTGTAATAAAGATCCCATGTGAATTTTCTATTTCTCACGAAGTCTTTTAACATTGCATATAATTGTTCTTTGTTTCTGGCAAGTTGCCCTTTGGTAGGCATAGATTTAACATTCCTGTGATTGCTTGGAGTAGTAGGTTTGAGTCTATGATATGTTCATTATATATTCCATCTAGGCCTGGTGCCTTTTGTTTTTCAGAGACATTATTGTCTCGTGTACCTCTTCCGTCGTGAAGGGGTTCGCTTCTGATAGGTATGTCTCCACTGCGATCGGTTTATATGCGGTGGTGGTTTTATCTATATTGATAATGCTGCTGAAATGTTCTTCCCAAACTCTTATGTTCATTTTTCCACTGTTCTGAGCTTTCCGTTGTCTGAATGCTATGTATGGATCCTTTCTGTCTTCCTCCACCATCTTGGTTGTTTCCTGTTGTAAGTATTCTTTCCGATTAGTTTTCAGGAGGTTTTTGTATTCTTCTCTGATATGGCGTAGGATCTTATGTCCTCTGGGCTTTGGCTGGATTTTACAGCATATAGCGCCTGGAGGGTGGTCTTTCTTTTTCCATAACATTCTTTGTCGAACCATTTCTTTTGGGATTGTATATCAGAGCAAACTGGATCTTTTTTTTTTTCTTTTTTTTTTGTTCAGTGTGATGACAGTCAATTCGGTGTTGCTTTCTTTAACGTGGTTCTCAAATTCTGTCCACTCTTCTTCCCTTCTGAGTTAGTACATGGTTATTTAGCTGTCGCGAGGCTTTGATAGATGTGGCTCTTACTCTGCTCCACGTTTGATATGTGAAAGTTGGCCATGACTGGGCAGTGTTTCTTTAGGGGCGTTTCACCTGCTGAGTAACACACTTTATAGTTGTTTAGTGTAATGTTGAGTCCTTTGAAGAATATTAAGTCAATGATGCTACATCCCGAGTGTGCTAAGTATGTTCGTTCGTCTGCTTTGTAGACAATGGTCAAGCCTCCTTCTATCATCATGCCTAGCAGCTCGTTTGTTCTGTGACTAGCGACATCTAACCTGCAGTTCAGATCTCCTGCTATAATGGTATTTTGTCCTGGAGTCGCGTGTCTTAAGGCGGTCATTATGGCTGTTATTATATCTTCTATTGGCGTTAGTGGCTCCACGTATATGGCTATTATGGAGAGGTTTTTTAAAGTTTATCACTACTGTGTGATTAATATTTTTCCCATTTTTGGTTTGAAGAAGCAGGAGGTTCCACGTTTTGGCCGTCCTCTCGGTCCGTGTGTTGCTGGTACATGTTGCGAGTATAATCCGTTCATTTCTAAGGCTTCAGTTGTCAGAGTTTCTACGAGACTATTGTATCATTTTCGTGTAAAAGATTGTTATTTGTTAGTGCTAGAGCGCTCTTTAGCTCTTCCACATTCCATAGAGGTAATTTAAACTGGGAGTCTGCCTCCTGTCCCCTGGGTCCGAAAAAGACGGGAGACCTGCTTATGAGGCTACCATCCAGAGACAGCTCAAATAAATTACTACATGAAAGAGAGAAGAAGAGACAGAAAATATGGCTGGGCTTTATACAACAAAAGTCATGACAAACGGATCCTGGGCCAACACCAATCAAGAACTCCGACACCTTGTGAACTCAATATCAGTGCACGGATACCACCACAAAATAGGCAAGACCAAGTGTTTCCACGATCCCGCGAATAATTATGTGTGTTAACTGTGCGAAAAACCATGCGATCATTACCATATGTAACCACCTGCAAAAAACAGTGAAATCCCAGGTAGAATTGTGCAAATAATAAACAGTGTGAACCAAAACAATGACGGAAAACGTATGTAACTTATATATCTTCTGCACAACTTGCGCGCATTTATTCTATTATTATAATAATTGTTCGATGGTGTTAAAGTCCACCGCTGTGGTCTCGAGGTAGCGCGCTGCCTTTTCACGCAGTGGGCCCGGGTTCGATTCCCGGTCGGGACAGGCTCCTACGTGAGGTTTCTTTCAGGGTTTTTCCTCACCTGTAAGACAAATGCCAGGAAGCTTAGGGTCCAAAGGTCCCCAAAAATCATCCGGCCATCATTATCAGCAACCCTCACCGGTGTGGAAAGCAACGGGAAGCTACCACGCCTATTATTCCTTAGTACAGCTGCAAAGCATAGCATGGAAATGCTATGATTGCAGTGAAAGACCTGCCCTCGGACAAAATTACTATGGAATAGAATGGTGTTAAATTCGCAATGGTACAGAGGTACACGAATCACACAATGTCCAAATTCTCATTTTATTTTATAATATTTTGTAGATTTCACGAGATTACACAATTGTATATCTCCCTATAACGATACTATGAGGTTAATGTCCGCTGCCCACCGCTCTCCTCGTAGGGGAAATTTAAAATTTTGGCGGGCCAAGTCCATTACCTAAACAAACGCTCTAATAATGATTTTAATATTTCGGAGCGTACACACTGCAAAGAAAACTGATCAAGCTACCTAAGAAAAACTTTAAAACTAAGATATACTTAGTATACCGTACTTAGAATTTGTAGCAGTGAAATTCATTCTTTATGGTACAGAACATGTGGAAGAAATAAACTTATTACTGCAATCAAGCTACATGCTTACTTCATGTTATTGTTTTTGCACATGACGATGTTCCGTTGAAGGAGTGTGTAACAGATGTTGTAATTACTAGCAGTCGCTGTAATATCATGGCAAAAGTCCCAGTTTTCTAGAAGTCCTGTAGGTAAACCTTGTCGGTTTACAATTGCTATTCTAACCTTTATATTGAGGTAAGATAGGTCACGAATCTTGTAGAAAAGAAAGAAAATGAAATATATAACATAGAAGACATTAAGAGAACTTCATGTTTACAGTAGATAAAGATATTTACGGATACAGAAAAGAAAAGTTTACAATAGATATTTGGATCTAAAAAGGACAAACAATGAATTTGGGCCTCGTTTGAAACAAAACAAAGAATTATACTACAACAAAACGTGAAAATATCTTGAAAATGATCACAGTATAATTACTTCCTTCAGACACTACACACCAAAGAATAGAATAGGAAATTAATTTAAAATAGGAAGACTGAAATTTATAAATATCCAAAGAAATTAAAAATCAATACAGATGTAAAGAATAAAAAAACGTCCATAATAAAATATGGACGTTAACGGATCTGTCCGAAGAAAAATCAAAAAGAAAAATTATGATCTGTGTCGAGGAAAGAGATAATTTGAGCCTATCAAATAGGGTTTTAGATTACAAACGAGAACATAGATTATTGAAACGACATGCAAAATAATCATGATAACTAACTCACTGGTACAATCGAAACCATAGGTTCATGGCCACGAAAACATAAGATCCCCGTACACCTCTATCCTCAGCTAGTGTTTCCCAATCATCTCTTTTATTATCTACATCCCTCAAATCACGATTAATATTATTCTCCTACCTCATACTTAGCCTAATTTCTGGGCGCTTTCCCTCTGGTTTTCCGGCAAGGAGTTTACATGCCTCTCTTTAATTCCTCATTCGTGCCACGTGCACGGCCCATTGCAGTCTACGAGACTTAATTGTTCTTATTATATTTGGTTCCCCATGAAGACCACGTAGCTCACCGTTATTTGGTCTTCTTCATTCATTATCTCGGGGATACTCCACCTTAATTTACCTGATATATTTTCAAAGTCCTATATGACAACAGTGCGCATGCGCCAGAGTTTATAGAGCCAGCGATAACCCACCACCAAACCACATATCGATTATTATAATTGTTTCGATTATTAAAATGTTTGTTTTGTTTTATGTAATTAGACATTTAAAAATTCAGAACCTAAAAGCTAACTAACTAACTCACACTTAACCTAATTCAATTACTCTAACCTAGGGTGGATCCCATGAAACACCCATTTTTAATTATTTAATAATTGCAACCATCGATTACCCACTGGGTCCAACTATATAATATACTCTCTGGAAAAAATAGCAAGTCACCATCAGAGCATGTGTCTTTGAATAAATATTTAAAAATTCTAGAATAAAGATGTTTGAAAAAATTCAAAATATTTAAAAATGTTAGTAAATACATAAGAAGACTTATAATTCACAACAAGAAAATCAAAAATCAAAGGTAAATTATTCTAATGAAGAGCCATTATCTCTCTTAGTCCAAAAATTTTCATAAGAATTTTTTCTCAGTTACTGATAATATTTTCTCCTCCCTTAAATTAAAAATCCATGTTTCGCATCCATACAACTGGGAGAATATCAGTTATATATAATTCCAGTTTAATGTATTTTGAGAAACGTTGGGCCAAGATAATGCATAATTGCATGCATTTCCCGAATTGGGCCAAGGCCTATGTTTAATTTAATCTTGCACATCATTCCGGTTTGTAATTATTGCTCCGAGGTTTTTCAATTCAGTCACTTCTTCAAAATTTCCATATTTGTCATCAACTGCCCATTTTCATGATATAATGTGTCCCGTTGAATCTCTACCAAAATGCAACCAGAATATATCAAACTAATAGTGACAGAAACACTGAACTTATAATTTATTAAAGTGTTTTAAATAATAATATAGTACTTTTTTTATCCGTCTTCCTAAATTAGAATTGACTTTTATTCAATATACTTCGTTAAATTATTAAAACATGTTTCATCTTCGGCATGCTATTTGGTACTGATCGTAGTAATGTTGGCGTATAATTTAATGTAATATATTTAGGTCTGTGGGTGTGTTCTCCTTCAGAATGTTTATATTCTTTGCTTCTGTTAAAATTTCCATGTTTTCTAAAATGCTAAATCTTGTTGTTACTCTCTTTGTGTATGATTGTCATGGTATCTTATTCTTATTCGACATCAGAACGATCAGTAGGCCTACCAATTGCATGCCGAAGATGAATACGTTTTTGAAAGACCTTCATGATTTAATAAACGAAGTTTATTGAATAAAAATCAATTCTAATTGAGGAAGACGGATAAAAAATGTTGTATATTATTATTTAAAACATTTTAATACATAACCTCGAGTATGATAACAATGAATGTAAAAAATGTTTATATTTTGTGTTATAAAAAATCACCTAGTTTCAATACATCTCCACATCTGCGCCTCTGGTATCCCGAATAATATCAAGACGGTATTTTACAGTGAGGTTCACTCGGCTTGCGGCCACTAGCGTGAACACTGCGTGGGCAGCGCGAGTTGATGACTCAATGTTTTAGTCACTTTTCCCGCTATCGGCCGCAGATCGAGTGAAACTCACTGTATATCCCTCCATGTGCTCTGGTGCATTACAGGTGTGACGGAAACACAAGCCTATGTTACCCGCCATCGAGGTCAGTCATGTGTTCGATAAACAATGCCTTTTACGTATCCTCTAAGGAATGTAACTAGAGAAAGGTAAAAAGGTAAAGTGATCCCACTACAGGCCTCAGGAGGCCCTTGGGGTAGTAGGAGGTTAAGACTCCCAATTTTTCTGGACAATCGGCACTTCATGTCAGCCGGGTTGTCAGCCCTGCGTGACGGCCGTCTTTACCCCAGAACAAATGTCTTGCACTCATTTCCATTAGAGGCTGAGTCTACCCCAGGGTCACAGTGCCGCCAGAAGGTTTGGGTTAGTTTAAAAATTCTGACACCACCGGGACTCGAACCCTCGATCTTTCGGCTTGTAGCGCAGTGCCTTAACCACTACGCTACGGCGTGCCCCTAAGAAATATAACTAAGGAGATCAAATCTGGTGACCTAGGAGGCCATTCAATGATACCTGATACCTGATCTTCCGTTTGGAAATTGCGTTTTGAGGTAGTATTGTAATTTATTATCGTAATGTAGAGGAGCTCCATCTTGCAGGAAGAAGATGTCATGCAGTATTTCCAGAACTGCATAGTTCTCAAGCATATCTTGGCTCCCTGTCACTGTGTTCTCAGCAAAGAAGAAATGCCCGATCACAGTGTCACAATTCAAAGCACACCATACATTAACTTTGGGGCTATTACGTTCATATTCCGTTACAAAGCGCTGGTATTCTTCTCACCATATTCTACTATTATGGCTATGCACCTTACCACACGTATGAAAGGTTGCTTCATCTAAGAATGCGACGTGGTTGTGGAAACATTGTCATCTTCAATGTGGTCTAACATTGCATTAGCGAACTCGGTCCGTCTGGGTTTATCATTTCACTGCAGCTAATTTTTGTGCACAATGTTGTGAGTAGTTTATTTCGTAATACCCAGCTCTAAACTGGCCCATCTAATTAATTTCCTTGGACTGCGCTTACTTGCGAAACATTTTCAATTTTAGCTGCGGACACTCCGTTTTGCCGCTTCCCATCTTCCTTAACACAGAGCATGTTTCAAACGCCTGATTATACAATTTCACAATGGTACGATGCTATGGAACATATTCGCCACATTCTTGCCTAAACCTTCTTTGCACTGCATCTGGAAACCTCAACTCGGCCAACCAATAAAAATATTTCACCGCTTGCTGTACCGTGAATTCCGCCATTTGAACTCTATATTGTTGTCATACTCGCGCATGCTCACTAGAGTCATAACTTCCATTGTTACCAGACTTGGAGAGTCTGTGCATAAGACAAGATGAAAAACATACTTCTAATTTCACTGAGTGACGAGAGATATTTATGTTTCTTTGTGGTAGTGATTCAATTGGACACGCTGTATAATGTATTGCTATGCGTGATCATGTATTTAGTTTAACCGATGATCACATGCAGGAACATTTCTTAGTGTTACTCAATAGAGTACTCGTAGTAACCTTACATGTCGCCTAATAATACATCATCAGCATAATCTAACAGCTTATTAATATCATTGAGTTGCAGGCTTTCTTCATCGCTCAAATATTTGATAACATTCCCTAGTACAAAACTCAATACCCGAGGAGATGGTGCACTCCTTTGTTTAACCCACTGTCAATTTCAAAAGTATCTGAAAACATTCTGCTTATAGCACCCTACTCTTTGTGCCATTCAGACACATTCGAATAAGTTTAACTTTCTTGAAGTTCCGAAGTCCAGCAGCAGGATACCACATAACTTCTTCCTCTTAATAGACCTTCTTCAAGTCTGTATATAGTTAATGCACAGTGTCATTATATTCCCATTTATTTTCTGAAATTTATCTTAGACTAAAATTCTGATCTATTGTAAACCTATTTATCTTAAATACACATTAATAATCATCTACTATGTCCTTAATACAGGGAGTAAGTCTACTTACTAACATATTTGTTAGAATGTTCTACGAAGTTGAAAGTAATGAGTTCCCCCTAAGGTTGTTGCAATCAGTTGAATCTCCTTTCATATAGATATGTACGATAACCGATTTTTTCCAATCGTTTGGAAGAGTCATCTTTTCCCAAATCATACTAAGCAACGACGTAAGAAGTCTATCAATTTTCTCCCCCTGAGTTTATCATTTCTGCTAGGATCTCATCTTCACCTGATGCTTTATACATCTTCAATTTTTCTGTCACCATTTCAACCTCTAATTCACTTGGTTGTGTGACTAATATTTCTCCTGTCTTTAAATCCTCCTCTTCGATATTCTGTTCTTCATGTACATTTAACAGCTGATTAAAATAATTCTTCCACCTATTTAATATACTCCTGGAATCTGCAATAATATCCCCACTCTCATTCCTAATTGTATTTCTTCTAGCCTGAAACCCTTCACCCTCTATCCTAATTCTCTGATATAATTATCTGATATTCTTATTTTTGCATTTATTTTAAGATCACTAATCTTCCCTCTCAAACATTATATTTTTAACCCTATATAATCTGGTGCTTAGATGGAAAAACAAATGGTAATCTTAAACCTGTCGTTGGAAGTATGCAAATCTGCTTACCCATATATTAATTTGTGCATTTCTCAAGGAATTTTTCCATCACCTCATTAACGCGTCGTGATTGATCCAATACACAATACCAGTGACAAAAATGATCTTGACAACTACAAGCCCATATTATTCTTACCAAGTTTAAAAGATATATACAAATGTGTAAAAACACGATTAATGAACGTCTAGCAAAACAAACTGTTTGTTAAGAAGAAATCAGTTCGGTTTTAGACATAGTACTGAGGATGCAATTATGAATGTCCCTCAAAAAAAAGCCTAACTGAGACTCAGAGAACAAATGTCTAGGAATTTTATCAGCTACAAAATGTTTTTGGTACCGTAAATCACAGCATACTGCTGGACAAATTATATACAAGTGGCGTTAAAGGAATCGCTCTAGAACTATTTAAATCAGTTTTAAGTACAGTAATAGGACACAATAAACCAAAATTAATGATAACTACAGTATTTTAAGTAATGTTGGTATAGGTATCCCACAGGGAACTAAGCTTATTCTTAATATATATTTACGATTTACTTAAAATTAACTTAGAAACATTTTTTTGGTTCTTTGTATTCATAAGATGACGACACGGTTGTCTTATTTTGTAGTTCTATATGGAACGAAACCATTCAAATAGTAACAAAGGAATCATTGTAATTTTAAAAAAGACTAGACTCAAATTTACTTTCCTTGAATATCTCAAAAACTACATTAATCCCTTTTTCGTTAACATCACGTGGTATATCAGAGATCCGGGTTCGAATCCCGTCCAGGCATTTATTTTTCTTATCATACCATATATATATATATATATATATATATATATATATATATATATATGAACTTAATAAATTCCAAACTCAAACTCAATCTAAATATCACTATACACAATTGTAATAGCGCATATTGCACATATTCATCCCTCAGAATACCAACAAAAGTGAAATATTTTAATAGACAAACATTTTTAAGATATGACAAATATGTTTCCTTACTGTACAACATATTACGTGAAACTGTTCACAAATTCAGAATTCTTCCATCATACCGGTATTTGCCAATTTATGTATTGCGAACTGTTTACTTAGCTCTGGTTCAATCGATAATCCAATACGGAATATTAGTTTGGGGTGGATTTGCAAATTCTATTATTTTTCCCTAGCATTACTGTAAAAAATAATTATAAATATTTGTGATTACCCTACACATTAATTTACCTTGAATTCGGCATGCAAAATGTTGAACAAATTTCAAGCAAATGTTGCTTATTTATTTCCATAAAAATAAGAAAGAATGTAAAGAGAACAATTCAAGTTTTTACAACACCCGACTAAATATTGCTTTTTTGCTACATGTTCCTAAATTCTACATATCTGCTGCATCTTAACATAATAGATATCTAGGACCCAAATTATACAATGAATTAATTACTTCCAATTCAGAGCTAAGCAAACTAAACACAAATGCATTTAAGAAGCAATTAAATTAATTAATAAATTTAAATAATTACATGTATTACTTAATGTAATTAATTACATTTATTAACTAATATAATTAATTACATTGCATTATTTATTTAAATATTTAAAAATCGTAAATAAGTAGTAAACTATTTTTGTTCACATTATTTTTTCCAATATATTTAATTACATTCTACAGTTTGGTATTAATCTACTATATATTTTTAATATTATTTTGTATCATTGTCCATTGCATTAATTCTTTGTGTATATTAAAGTGAGTTTTATATTTTGAAATTTTCTCCTAAATTTGTTTTACTTTATATTGTTATCTATTGCATTTAATTACTTTTCTCAGTTAGGTATTAATCTATTATAAAGGGTGTTTCTAAATTAGACCGAAAAAGTTTCGGACCAGACAGATAACCTCCGTTGAAGCATATTCTGTTAAGGTACCTATGGCCTGCGAGCTTCGTTTCAGTGCTAGTGGGATTTTACAGGAAGGGATTGAAGAAAACGGATAAACACTCCTTTCAGCCCAAGAGGGATTGTCATTACTACTATCGCTTGGTTTGTTTACTTCCGGAGCTCAGTAGCATTCAGTATCAATTACAGCAAGTTTGTTTACTTCCATTGGTACGATCTATCGTTATCCGTAATCGGAACATGGGATGGTGGGTAAACCTAATTCTGTTGTGCTATTCAGTACTGTTGTACATACTGTAATGTACAGTTCAATGTGTCTTAGCTTGTAGCTCTGAATATCAGACGCAGCGTGTAGTTTCAACATAACGGGGCACCACCTTACTTTGGGAATGAAGTCGTGGCCATCTGACAGCTACATATGACGCTCGTCGGAAGGCAATGGTTTATGAAATCGTTATTGACTATGAAGAAGATATGTAACACGCATTGTCAGCGCAGCAGCTGAAACAAAGGAAACCCCTAGCATCTTTGGAAGGGTTAGACAAAGAGTGTCATATCGGTGCTCTGATTGGATGTCAATGGACTTGTGTTCCAGCACTTGTGATGGGACAATAAACTTTTTCAATCCTCTCAATGCAACACTGGAGTTTTTTTTTAGGATTAAGTACTTTTGTTTCTGTTTTCTGTAAACTATTTGGATTAACACACGGAATTATGTGGCACAGAATGACTTATTTGCACGTACCTACTTCCTTCCATCCCTTCCTCGAAGACATCTTGCACTGAAACGAAGCATCACATCCTATACGTTCCATAACAAAATATGCTTCCAAAATTTGTCGGTCTAATTTAGAAACACCCTGTATAATGTTTTCTTTGTATCACTCCCCTTTGCATTATTTCTTTGTGTGTCAGACTGCGTTTTATATTTTACAATTTTCTCCTCTATTTGTTTTATTTTATTTTATTCCTAATGTGTTTAATTACCTTCTTCAGTCTGGTATTAATCTATTCTATATTATTTAGTTTATTTAATTTCCTCTTGTATTATCCTTTAATTTATATGAGCCAAAAACATAATTTTATGTACCATGTGTTTGAAACTCGCTATTTCTTTTTTCCTCTGCCCTTTAGAAAAATTGCATAATGTATATATTACATATATATTATTTCGGAATATTAAATGAACTACACCCGAGCCCGAGCACTTGCTCATTCGGGTGTCGATACTATGTACAACGTTTATTTATGAGTAAAATGTACCCATATTTTATTCTCATTATTTTTATAGAAAAATGTGCTAGTCTCAACTTTGGTTATGCTGCAGTTCGATTATTATGATTTACTCTTAACCGACGTGATTATTACATTCGGACAAAAACTGCAACGAGTTCATAATGTTTGTGCACGTTATACAGAATGTAAATGAATTATACCGCACAAATTTAATTGCTTATAGAGGGTACTATACAAGTAATTTGAGATGGGGACCAATGGTCTACGAGGGAAAATGGGCGAGTTTAGGGAATCAAATTAATTGACATTTAATACAGCTAAAACAACAGGAGAGCAAAGTAGGAGAGAATATTATACTAGAATAACTTCAGATCTTAGTATTAATCCCGAGATCCTGATTGCTGATAACACTAGGCAACAAATTTTCACTTTCAGAACAATGCACAAATTTTGAGATATGTCATAATATTTTTCAGGTGTGTTGAAACTCAATCTGCAAACTGTTTCTTTGTAACACGTCAGGAGGTTTTGCAAAACAGATATTAGTGTAACGCTCAAAGCACAAATGTAGTGGTTTTAAGACAAACTTCTTTTTTGATGCTTCAAGTAAAATAATAATGCAGTCACGGTTAGAAGTGACTAAATATTACAATATTGTCAGTTTATTTGTCATAAGTAATGCCACGAGTATTTCCAAATTATCGATAAATTCACGACTCACGTGAGGAGTGAATTTATCTAGAGAATTTGGAAATCAAGAGTGGCATTTGTTAGGACTATTTAACGAATAAAATTAAGCTGTTTACTCACAAATCATTATTTAAATTTAGTTATTTTAAAATATTTATATATTTAATTAAACGGCGATGTTTGAAAACTAATGAGAAACGATTGGTACGCTTCATTTGCTGCTTTTGTTTATCACTGCAACCAGATCATATTATTTATTGCCAAAGGAACGCAATATTGTAAGAATGCACTCTAGTGGAGAAAAAATGAAACACATCAAACTGTATATTAAATCATTTCTGATGTCGTATGATGTAAATATGACAATTATATTTTTCTGGAATGTTACCTGGAAACAATACATTTAAGAAAGTGCAAACAGTGGTTTATTTTTTTGGTGGTGTAAATCAATTGCTATAGATGTTTTTATACCAACTCCCGCATGCGGTATGTGTTTACATTCATGCACTGTATATACAATTTGGTAGCCGTATTTCTTGCGAAGTCAGTCACCGCAAAATAATGGTATGGTCTATTCAGAATGTTAAAAAGGAGGTGCTTTTTTTATTATGATACACTTTAATTGGTAAATTCTAGGCGAAACACGACTGTGATTGGTTGTAAATGAAAAAATCATTGTAACGTGATTGGTCATTGACTCCCATTTGGGGCATGAGTTAAATAGTCAACTTAATATATAGTGATAAAGAGTACAGTTAATCTTCAGTATTCAATGTGATCTTTTTTATGTGGAGCTTTATCCTGTTGGCTTCCTTTTATAAAAAATTCTAGGAGTTTCCCTCTTCATCATATAACAGAAGTCGGCGAGAATTGAGGTGCTCCACCTGCCTTGGTATCTTGTTTCTAATTCCTTGAGATCTTGGTAGAATCTCTTCCCATGTTTTTCACTGTAGTCCCCAAAATTCTCGGGAAAATAGTCCAAGTTCCTGATATCCGGGCTTGTAACTATAACTTCTTTGACTTTTGCATTGCTTAAACCTGTGAACTTTTCACTAATCTACAAGAAGCAATGCCCTTCCTTGTCCAAAGCCTTGACAAATTGTTTCATGAGCCCTAACTAAATATTGGAGAGGAGGTAAGAGAACATCAATTGCAATCAATAAAACTCTTCTTCTTATATTTTTTTAATGACACACACAATATCGCACTTGTCTTCGGGAAGCCATAATTCATTCTTAATCCACAGTTGTGCCATTTTGCCCGATAATGTCCCACCTCGCAAAAAGAACACGGATATTTTGTATAACATAACTATGTTGTGACACACACATAAGAGTAGAGATAACATTTGAAATCTCCACACACTTCCAATTTATGCCTACCTTCCATCATATTTTGTCTCTAGTCAACAAATAGTTTCCAGATTTTCATAAGACTATTTGTGAATCACTGAGAAACCAACTGGAAGTGAATCATATTAATTCCCATTATGTAGGATGACACATCTCAAACTGCGTTATGACGCCTCAACAAAAATTCTCCATTCAATAAGGGTCGTAACTTAATTTCTGAGGAAATGTGATGTGATAGGATTTTTCTGAGTTCAAACCTGGATTCTGTACGTTAAGTTTCAACCCAGAAACAAAATTACGCTTAAACATAAGCTTAAATTTGCAGGTATTGTGAAACAAGGTTTTTCAGAAAATTACACATAACGGAGATTCTTAAACTATATGTTGTATGCCAACACGGTCTACTTTTGAATCCTTTTCCTAATATTCCTCTGGGGTGCTGGATTTTTATAAAGGTAAATTTAGTTATTACAACACATGTAATCGGTGAAAATCAAGTTTATTTTGCGCTAACTTACTACGTAGATACAATTAAAGCAGGACCAAATGTTTGGATCAAAGTCCGTTCCTAGGTGTAGAGGGGTCTCGAAGTGTATTAACTTCGGAACAGGCAGCACGTGGCCCTCAATAACCACGTAAGTTTGAGGAATTCCAAAACTCACAAAGTTCAATTATCACCTTCGATGGCGATCAACCAAAAGTAAAGATGGAGAATTCGTCAATAGCCAGTTGTAAGCTGGGGGAGATCCACCTCCCACGAATCTCTATACAATTACTTAATAAGGACTACCGTCCATGATGAGAGTGCCTAACGCACACTGCGAGAGCCTAACACACAATGAGAGAAAGTGTTGTAGTCATCTGCCAGACCTGAGCACAATACGCAGACGTTGGCAACAGTATACAACAAAAATGCTACCAACACAACTCAGCGTTACTGTATTCAGGTGCCTAAAATCGGAAGTCAGATGAACTACATCATTAGCGTAATAACCGACGGCAGGTGTCTGCTATTACCGACAGAGAGAGCGACTCTTGTCGCAACACTATAATATCTGAGAAAATGTGACGTGATAGGATTTTTCTGAGTTCAAATCTGGATTCTGTTGGTACGTTTGACTCTATAAACTTTCAAAATTTCCATGCGATGAAATCATTGTTGCCCAGTGCAATTCATCAACAACGTTTATGAAATATTGGGTTATCAAATTCCTCCAAATGTCAAATTTAGCAGATGATTGTACGCCAATACACTGGTTAAAGTAGAATCGGTACAATGAGAGCCTTAGGTCAGAGTGAAACACGCAGAATATATGTTGTTAAAGTGTGGCTTAATGGTTTAATGTCATGGATTTGAGATTCGAACACTGATGGTTCAAATCACGGCAGGCCTTGTTTTTATTTTATTCCATTTTATTTTTCCCAATATTGGTGATTACATTAATATCATACTGAAGTTATTTCATTATCAGTTGCATTACATTAAAGCACATGCTGATATGCAACTTATTGTATGGTGCAATACAATGTAGGCCTAATGGTGCAAGGGCTGCTGTCATGTACGCAGAGCGGTATCCAAATAGATATTATCCTCGCCGAACTATCTTCGAGTCTGTTGATAGGCGTTTGCGGGAGCATGGGACATTGAGAGTAAAGATAATAGACGATGGTGTAAGACGTACGCACCGCACTGTCGAGTTCGAAAAAATGTTCTTCATAGGGTCAAAGAGGATCCTTCTACCAGTACTCTTGCTATCGCACGTGTAATGGGTACAAAACATCATTGTATGTTGGAAGTCCTGTACGAAGACCAGCTATTTCCCTTTCACAGTGGACTTCGCTTAACGGATGCAATTTTGTAATTGGGCTTTGCTGCAGCCACCGCACTTCTCTTCCTCAGTGTCATTCACTGATGAGGCAATATTTAGTAGGAGTGGACTGGTTCATAACTCAAAGAACAGTCAAGTGTGGGATTGTCAAAATCCTCATGCCATTATCGAGAGGGGTCACCAGTAGAGATTTTCAGTAAACATATGAATAGACGTCATTTCTGACCACATTACAGACCCCTACCTTCTTCCCAAAAGATTAAATGGTGTCCTTTTTAAGACATTTTTAGGGCATGTCCCACTTAGATTACTAGAATTCGTACCTCTTCACATCAGGTTTAACTTTTTTATGATGGAACTCATCCTCATTTCTGTCGGAATTTGCGAAATCTTTGATGAAGTATATCCTGGTCGTTGGATAGGAAGAGGTAGTCCAACTGTAGTTTGGCCACCTCGCTCTCAAGATATCAGTCCACTTGATTATTTTTTGTGGGAACATCTGACCTTTGTAGATGCAGATAAACTGTTAGTTGCACGCATAATCGCAGCATGTACTGTAATGTGATCCGTGAGACACATGATATCTTGAACAGGGTACGAGAATCCTTTAGCCGTCGATGTCGTCTGTGTTGTGAGAATGGAGGTCGCCAATTTGAACAATTTCTATTTATATTCTATGCATGTGCTTTATTTTGTTTCTTGTTAACTCAAGTATATTGTTTCTTATTTCCTAATAACATTAGGCATGCCATGTGTACATACATTGTATCTCTTCATGTTATTACTCTTATGATTGCTACACTATCATTTACCTAAGTATATAAGTACTGTTCATTACAACTGTACATTTTATTTGTGAAACCTATTGTATTCTACAGTATGTGCATTATTATTACAACCTTTCAAAGAATTGTCTGAACAATACATACGTAGACAGTTTTGTAACTCTGTACATTCCAATGCCGTATTGTGTAAAATTATGAATAAACAATTAAACCGCAAGTAAATCTATATACGTAACTGATTGACAGTACGTACACAATAACGGAAGAAATAAGAAAAAAAATGTACGCAAATGTAAGATTGATGCACCAATCTTACATTTGCGTCGGTAGTAAGACTGCTATAACCACTGAGCTAAAGGCGCATACTTGTTGCCAGTTACAGTCTCTGTATCATATTATTTCTATTTTATTTGAGATAAACAGTGGCGTGCCAACAATTTTACAAATTGTATCATAACTTCGACATTTTTATTCTTAGATCATCAGTTCATGATCTCAAACTGCTTATATAATACACTTATATACGCTTTTTTTTTAATACACAAGTGATCTTCTTGGTGATATAATATTAAAATATATATGTAGTCAATATGCCCATTTCACCAATTAATGTTTTAAAATGGTCAACAAGTTTCTACAGCCAAGCTGTCATTCTCAAGACCAGATATTGACTCAATTGAGTCAATATCTGGTCTTGAGAATGACAGCTTGGCTGTAGAAACTTGTTGACCATTTTAAAACATTAATTGGTGAAATGGGCATATTGACTACATATATATTTTACTTATATACGCAGTTAAATGTGTGCGGAATAATTAATTCACACCCTGTATATGCAACCTCCGTAAATCAGATTACATGACTCCAGTATCTGAAATGTTATCTTGGCTCCAATTGGAAGACAGGCGAAAGATGTAATGCCTCTGCTTCTTATACTATACTTTGTCCACCTCATCGCCTCTACAGTATATACTTCTCCTCGCATCCATTCACTATCACATCAACATAACTTAAACACACGATTGAGAAACAATTTTACCTCGAACATCTCACTATTCCTCATCCGTCCTTGTTTCAGTCATCCAACTCTGGTATTCCTTCCCCTTTTATATCCAGGACTACCCGAGTATATTTTTATTATTCTTTTATATTTTTTCACTTACTTTACCAACAAATTATTTAATCAAAGCCCATGTTTCTCTTAACAGAGATTTAGACGGTCTTCCCCTACAGGAAAGAATTTGAACCATACTAATTTAGTTACACTTGTTTTCGTATAGATGTCATTTGAGTGGTCCGTGGTCAGCGTTCCACCTCATATTGATATCTAGGAAACCAAGGTAGTACTAGGACGGGAAAATTCGGTAATTTTTTGCATAGAGGCCTTTCATTCAGGATTAAGGATCTTTTACGAACCTGAAAATCTTCAGACTCGGGACCCATGGCTTAAAGTCACTCCCGGAGGAATTGCGCTCCTTGGATTTTTCAATCCTAAAAAATCCATCGACCCCGGCCGGGTTTGAACCCGCGACCCTCGGGACCAGAGGCAAGGAGCATAACCACTAGTCCACCGCGGCCGACTTTATTATTATTATTATTATTATTATTATTATTATTATTATTATTATTATTATTATTATTATTATTATTATGCACGCCGTACCGTAGTGGTTAAGGCAGTGCGCTGCAAACCGGAAGGTCTAGGGTTCAAGTCCCGGTGGGGTCAGGATTTTTAAACTGACCCAAACCCTCTGGTGGCACCATGGCCCTGGGGTCGACTCAGCCTCTAACTGAAATGAGTACCAGATGCTTGTTCTGGGGTAAAGGCGGCCGTCACGCAGGGCTGACAACCCGGCTGACGTCAAGTGCCGATTGTTTAGAAAAAGTGGGAGCCTTAACATCCTACTACCCCAAGGGCCTCCCGAGGCCTGTAGTGGGAACACTTTATTATTATTATTATTATTATTATTATTATTATTATTATTATTATTATTATTTTTATTATTATTAGCAGTAGTAGTAGTAGCAGAAGAAGAAGAAGAAGAAGAAAAAAAGAAAAAAAAGAAGAAGAAGAAGTAGAAGAAGAAGTAGAAGTAGAATTAGTAGTAGAAGTAGAAGTAGAAGTAGAAGTAGTAGTAGCAGTAGTAGCAGTAGTAGCAGTAGTAGCAGTAGTAGCAGTAGTAGCAGCAGTAGTAGCAGTAGTATCAGTAGTAGCAGTAGTAGCAGTAGTAGCAGTTGTAGCAGTAGTAGCAGTAGTAGCAGTAGTAGCAGTAGTAGCAGTAGTAGCAGTAGTAGTAGTAGTATTTAAATATACTTTGATCTTTCCCTGTCATATGTATATTATGTAGCCTATGCCTATTATGTATTATTAATCAAGGTGTGGATAATTCAAAATTGTTCACATCTGCACAACTTAATCCTGGTGAAGTGGAAGAGAAGACCTGACGGTCTTAACTCCATCACCTAAAGTAAATCATAATAATATATTATTATTAATATAATATTAATATTATTAAATTATTCTAATTCTTATAATTATTATTGCAATATTAATCAAGGTGTGGATAATTCAGATTTGTTAATATCTGCACAACTTAATCCTGGTGAAGTGGAAGAGAAAACCTGACGGTCTTAACTCCATCTCCTAAAGTAAATCCTAATATATTATTATTAATATAATATTAATATTATTATTATATTAATAAATTATTATAATTATTATTGTAATTATTATTACTATTACTGCTGTTCTGAGCAAATACTTTCCAATCATCCCCTGCATAACTTACATCCCTCAAATCACGGTTAATATTATTTTCCCATCTCAATCTTGGCCTATATACCGGGTGCTTTCCTTTGGTTTATCCTATAAGGAGTTCTCATGCCCTATTTCATTCCCCATTCATGCCTCGTGTCCTGCTCATCGCACTATACGAGACGTAGCTGTTCTTGTTACGTATTTTTCCCATAATGATCATAAAGTTCATTGTAATCTTCATATCAAAATATTATTAATAGTAATATTATCCTTAAAGCGTATTTTATATTGAAGTTTATTTTGCATGTTACAATATACTCGTACAATCCCCTGGGACATGGGACACGTAAAATTGCCTATAGAGGATAAGGATCATTTACGTAAAAGGGAAAGAAAGTGAGAGTTTAAATAGTTAAAATTCATTCTCAATACATCTACAGATTCTCTCACTAAATCAACTAACAGAAGACGGGAAAACGAGTAAATATTTCTCCAATAAAAAAATTCCTCAACTCGTGTCCAACTCTGGCTCGAGTCAACGGATGAAATGAAGCCTTTATATAGAGGTCTGTGCCCTCCATGGTATATTTACCTTGTCGTGGTGGAGTGGCTTGCGTGCTTAAATGATCCTGAGAGCTACGCCGGCGGTAGCATTGCTGCCGATAGGGTTACCCATGCCGGACTGGTCGAAGGTGATAAGCCAGACGAAATAAGTACCTTGGTCGAAAGAGTGACGATCTTTCACCGTAAAAATACAACCGTCAAGAAATGCGGACATGGGTTCTACTGGGGTAAAATTTTCCGGAGGTCAAATAGTCCCCCATTCGGTTCTCCGGGCGGGGACTACTTCAGGGAACCCATGCCAAAGGCTCAAACACAGGGACATGTTCCTAGGAACATGCAATGTTAGGACTTTATACAATAGCGGGGCACTAGAGATATTAACGCGGGAATTGGATAAATCGCCCTTGGATATAGTCGCTTTACAGGAAGTTAGGTGGCTAGGAGAAGGTAGTCAGGAATCAGGAAGCTTTGCATTATACTATGGGGGTGCAGAAAGACCTGCATTTGGAACAGGTTTTTTAGTCAGAAGGAGGATCCTATCCGCTATCCGAGATATTAAGTTTGTTAGTGATAGGATATCATACATAATTCTAAAGGGTAAACGACATGATTTTATAATTGTAAATGTACATGCCCCCACAGAAGATAAAGATGACAAGATCAAGGATGAGTTCTATGAAGAATTAGAATGCTTATTTGATAGCCTTTCACGATATCATATGAAAATTGTCTTAGGAGATTTAAATGCAAAAGTGGGGCGGGAAGATATATTCAAACCAACAATAGGCAAATTCAGTCTTCATGAAGATAGTAACGACAGCGGGGTTAGATTAGTCACATTTGCCACATCAAAGAATCTCATTGTTAAGAGCACAACATTTCAGCATAAGGATATTCATAAATACACCTGGACGTCCCCAGATGGAGAAACTCGGAACCAGATAGATCATGTATTAGTGGATAAACGCTGGCACAGTAGCATCATTGATATTAGATCAGTTAGAGGGACAGACTGCAATTCAGATCATCATCTGGTCAAGGTGAAAATCAGACAACGGCTATCGCTTATGAGAGGAACAAACGCTAAAGATGATTCTGTAAAATATGAATTAAAAAACTTGAAAAATGATGAAATGCGGCAAGTATACCAATTCAAAATTGCTAATAGATTTGAAGTACTGGAATCTTCAGATGACAGTGTGGCAAACGAAGAAGAAACTGATATAAATAAAGAATGGGAGGCTATAAGAGATACTATTAAATTGTCAGCATCAGAAAGCATTGGTTGTTTAAAAAAGAGGCAAAACAAGAAATGGTTTGATGAGGAATGTGCCGACATTGTAAAGAAGAGAAAGCTAGCAAAATTGAAATGGTTACACGAGCCAAATGAGGTAAATTTAGAGCAATTGGGTAGTGTTAGACGGGAAACCACCAAGTTACTAAAGAGTAAGAAGAGGGAATATTTGAGAGGGAAGATTAATGATCTTGAAATGAATGCAAAAAAATAGGAATATTAGAGAATTATATCAGGGAATTAGTATAGAGAAGAAAGGGTTTCAGGCTAGAACAAACATAATTCGGAATGAAAATGGGGATATGATTGCAGATTCCAATAGTATATTAAATAGATGGAAAAGTTACTTTAATCAGCTATTAAATGTACATACAGAACAGGACATTGAGGAGGATAATTTACAGACAGCAGAAATGCTAGTCGCAGAGCCAAGTGTATTAGAGGTTGGAAATGGCGATTGAAAAATTGAAGATGTATAAAGCATCAGGTTCAGATGAGATCCCAGCAGAACTGATAAAATCAGGGGGAGAAAAATTGATGGACAAGATACGCTGGTTGCTTAGTATGATTTGGGAAAAAGAAGCTCTTCCAGATGAATGGAAGGAATCAATTATCGTACCAATTTATAAGAAAGGAGATAAAACTGATTGCAACAACTACAGGGGCATCTCATTACTTTCAACTTCGTACAAAATTCTAACAAATATATTAGTAAGCAGACTTACTCCCTATATTGATGACATTCTAGGAGATCATCAATGTGCATTTAGAAGAAACAGGTCTACAACAGATCAGATTTTTAGTATAAGACAGATTTTAGAAAAGAAATGGGAATATAATGGTACTGTACATCAACTATATGTAGACTTCAAAAAAGCATATGATTCAATTAAGAGGGAGAAGTTATATAGTATCCTGCTGGAGTTCGGAATTCCTAAAAAGTTAGTTAGACTTATACGAATGTGTCTAAATGGCTCAACGAGTAGGGTGCGTGTAGGCAAACAGTTTTCAGACACTTTTTGAAATCCAGAATGGGTTGAAGCAAGGAGATGCACTATCTCCTCTACTATTTAATTTTGTACTAGAGCATGCCATTAAATCTTTAGAGAATGAGGAAGGCTTACAACTGAATGGTATTAATAAGCTGTTAGTTTATGCTGATGATGTAGTACTACTGGCCGATAGCGAGGAGATACTATAGGCCAACACGCACACACTATTGAGTAACACTAAGAAATTAGGACTGGAAGTAAATATCAGTAAAACTAAATATATGGTCACACGTAGAAATTCAGTATATAATGGAAATGGACAGCTAATGACAAATGAGGGAAATTTTGAGGAAGTGGCTGAATTCAAATACCTAGGAACAATAATCACAAATAGGAATGAGATGCACAAAGAAATTAAACATAGGCTCAATTCTGGAAATGCATGCTATTATGCATGCAGAGACTTTTGATGTCCCAACTCCTTTCAAAAAACGTTAAGCTGAAAATATATAAAACTATTATTCTACCAGTTATATTATATGGGTGCGAAACATGGACTCTTACTTTAAGGGAGGAAAGGAGATTACGAGTATTTGAGAATAAAGTTCTTAGGAAAATTTTTGGACCAAAGAGAGATGAACAGACAGGTGAATGGAGAAGACTACATAACAATGAACTACATGGTCTTTATAGGAAGCCAGATATAATAAGAACAGTTAAGTCTCGTAGACTGCGATGGGCAGGACATGTTGCACGTATGGGGAATGAAAGACGTGCATGGAAGCTTCTTGTAGGAAAGCCAGAGGGAAAACGCCCAGTTGGTAGACCAAGAATGAGGTGGGAGAACAACATTAACTATGATTTGAGGGAAGTAGATTATACAGGGAATGATTGGAAAGCATTAGCTCAGGATAGGGATGTATGGAGAGCTTATGTCCACGCGGCCATGAACCTACGGGTTCGATAGTGCCAGTCAGTAAGTAAGTAAGTATATAGAGGTCTGTGAATGACAAAGGTGCCGGCCGACCACGCCTAACGACCATCACGGAGGCAGATGAACGAAATGAAACGAAATGAATGAGATGAGTATGGAGAAATGAAATTGAAATGAAAAGAAAATTAAATTGTGGCAGGGGAAAATGGGAGAAAACCCCGAGAAAAACATGCCCAAGCTCCGTTTCGTCCGCCACGAAAACCACATGGAGTGACCGAGACTCGATCTCGGGACTCCAGCGGTGAGCGTCTAACCGCATACGCCACGGAGCCGCCACAGTTTTCTCTTAATAGAGAAAAATATTTTGTTCAAGCAAGGAAATTATTTCACCTATAAAACAGGAAAATTATTTTCGGATACTGTATATTATGATAACCTCGAGTATGTTTTTTTTTTTTTTTTTTTTTTTTTTTTTTTGTGGTAGAGGTATTTCCAGGTAGAAAGTGAAAACAATTTGTGCTAATATTTATTATCATTCCAAATAATAAACATAATGCTTATTTATTCTATACATTCACCTTTGCTTTTTACCTATTAAACATGCATTTCGCATTTCGATTTTTCGATCTAATTTTGAAATTTGCTTTTATAGAGTCTTCTTTTTACTCACACTTCTTTAAATATTCTGTTATATCGTCCCTGACTGACACGAGATATCTATATACACGTGATTTAATATTCTGCTGAAAAAATTTACCTACTTACAGACGATTTGCAGAGAATTAAATGAAACAGATAACCCGTAGTTTCAGAAAAAAATCTGAATTTCCTATAATAAAAGCTGTTTACGGTTATTTAATTCCCGTAACAAAGTATGAAATTAATTATAAGTAAGTTGAGAGGGATAGCTTCGGACTTCATTTAATATCTTCTAGTTCATTTACATCGGACCTCTAATTAAGGTTCGAAGTCATCTCATACCAATCCATATTTCTATTTCATTTTAATACTGGATTAAGTGTATCAAAAATAAATAACTTTAACAATTGAAAGCACAGATACATTTGATCCAAATCCATGGATTACCTTTTACTTTATTTAACCTTTTACCTTTTTCTTCATTCTTGCCACATGCATAGCAGGCATAACATAAGGGCATTCACTTATTTATTTTACATATAAAAATTCGCATACCGAAGACAGGGAATCGAGCTTGAGGTGTTATTCTTTGTGGTCAAGAACTCCACGAAATCGGATATATCTGTTTCTTTGTTTTAGAGCGTCTCTTCTTCCTTTTCTTTTGCTTTTTAATAGTTTACCATATTCAGTACAAAACTCACACCCAGACCCAACGTTGAAATTTGAAAACACCTACCAACCACCCGAAATTAAATCCAGGTGTGGAAGATAATAATACTTTTAATAATAATAATAATAATAATAATAATAATAATAATACTTTATTTATTCCGGCAGAGTTAAGGACATAAGGCCCTCTCTTCCACTCAACCAGCACAAATACAAATAAATATTCGACAAATATAGATATACACTATACTAATTATAAACAGTTAAAGATACAATAAAGGTAGCAATGTAAATGTCATGTACAAACATCATTTTATAGGGTAATAACAATAATGATACGATAATAATAATAATAATAATAATAATAATAATATAAATATGATACATTATAAGGGAAACACCAATTAATATATATATCTTACACTGGATAATAATGAAGTCGAGTTTAGAGCAAATATAAATTTAGATTTCTTTTAAAAGATGCCAATGTCCGGCAGCCCCTTATTTCTTGTGGTAGGGAATTCCAGTTGCGAGAAGTGGAGATGGTATATGACATGGAGTGATGTGATGTCCTATGTTGCGGTATATTAAGTAAGAGACTATGTTGTGATCTTGTGTTTAAGTTATGGTTTGAGGATAGATACTGGAAACGGGATGATAAATAATTAGGAATCGAGGTATGTAGGATCTTAAATAGGAGATTTAGACAGTGCGATTTTCTTCTCTCTTTTAGATGTAGCCATGACAATTCGTGGAATAATGGAGAAATGTGATCGTATTTTCGAACATTAAATATGAATCTGATACACATATTATGGACACGCTGCAGTTTGTCCGACAATCTGTCACTTATGTCAGTTAGTAGAACGTCACAGTAGTCAAAATGCGGCATCACTAAAGTTTGGATTAAAATTCTTTTAAGAGTTGTAGGAAGAAAATGTTTAAGTCGCTTTAGGGAATGCATTATGGAGAAGATCCTTTTAGATGTTTGTTTTACTTGCTCATGCCATTTTAAATTGAAATCCCAAGTTTTTAACGACGTCGGTATAAGGAATTTGTTCATTATCTAATATGACAGCCGGCATATTGCCATTGTTTATGAGGTGTAATAGCCTTGGATGTCCGATAATTATTGCTTGCGTTTTGTTTACATTTAGTTTCAGCCCATATTGTCTGAACCATAAAGATATATGCCTGAGGTCAGTGTTTACTTTGTCAATATATTCATTAATTTCGTCAGGCCTAAAGTGTGTGTAAATCTGTAGGCCGTCGGCGTAAAGATGATGCTTGCAGTTTTGTAGTTTCTTGGTCACGTCATTAATATAAATCGAGAAGAGAAGAGGAGCGAGGACGCCGCCTTGAGGTACCCCTTTCCTCACCAAGCGCCAGGAAGAAATGCGATTATTAACAGAAGGTAGTGACTGTCAACTACACCTCGGCAATAGACATAAAAACTACTGATGATCTTGAATGTTTTCGGGTTATAGGCCGTGGTCGTGAGGCTTGTAGTTTCCCGACGTTTCGCCAGAGACTGCGTCTGGCATACTCAAGACCTTGAAGTTCCCCGACATTTCGCCAGACACTGCGTCTGGCATACTAAAGACAACCCTTGAGGATGCCAGACGCAGTGTCTGGCGAAACGTCGGGGAACTACAAGCCTCACGACCACGGCCTACAACCAGAAAATCTTCAAGATCATCACAGCAACTCCGGCCGTGAAAGCCTACGCCAATACATAAAAACTACTGTTTTAGACTGCCATTTAAAACTTGTGTATACCTGAAATATAATTAATGATTCAATCTATACACTTACACATACATAAGTGAACAAAAATCAATATAAAAACCGAAATAAAAATGTGTTTCATTCTGGGTTATTCTATGTCATTAACGCTGTTTAACCTCTCACATTATAGGTACTTTTACGTGCCACATGTCACCATGGCCTTACAGTGACACGACCTGTCGGGAGATGTATTTTAACTGTGGATCACAGAAATGCATGGAGGGGGGTCTTCCCGAATGAGAATCATCTCAATATCAGGGACTCCTACGAGACAAGTCAACAGTAAGACGAAACACACCATTCTTACATTACACATTCACACTAATCATAGCGAATATCAAAATGGTGATTGTGATGGCCAAATGATGTTCGGGGATCGTTTGGGCCTTAAAGTTTCCTGACATTGGTCTTAAAAATGAGGGAAAAACCGAAAAACAAAAACATCACCCAGGAAACCTGTGCCGACCGGGGATCGAACCTGGGGCCGCTCCGTACGAGGCAGCAACGCTACCCCCATCCCATTCTGGGTTATAAAATATTAAATTATAAATTTCAGACTATTAGCACTAATTTATTTTTACAGGTTCATCGTAATCGTGTTCCCTATGAAGTCGCGGTCAGTGTGTACTATCAAGAACTGTAGGAGAGCCATCATTTTTGTGTGGTGTGTCGCGCTTATCCTCACAACGCCAGTTCTGGCAACTAAGGTAAGTTTACTAACCCAGTTCTGTGTTTACTAATTAAGCAAATGTCCGTATATTATAGTTATGCTAAATAGTGAATTATTAATTTAATTGAATATTAAAATATATTAAAAGGATCTAAATCAAATACAGTGGAGGAAATTGGTATAAAGGCACTAAATTTTAGTACTAAAACAACCTGATATATTTATGCAAATACCGTATGTGTGTCATATATTACATATAATTATCTTGGACATAATTTCATACAGGTCTCCACATTTTGTATTTATTATATACGTAAATATTTCGTAAAAACTAAGAAAACGCTGTCCTAGGGGTGGAAATCGGTATAAAGGCAGGTCAACTTCTGGCTCTTACAGAGACATAAATGTAAACAAAACACTGCAGTTACATGGAGACGACGTGTCTGTGAGCATCGTTCATCAGTTACAAGTCAGTAGTACGTACAATGCCGCGTGGAAAGCCTCATCAAATGAAGAGAAAGCAAGAGTTAGTGCCTTCAAGGAGATGGGCCTTTCCAATCGACAAATAGCTACGAAATTGGCGTTTCGAGATGCGTCATTGATAATTTTGTCAAACTGGGCTCATAATATGGAAAAAACGGGAAGTATGGACGGACAAGAAAATTTTCTGGGCGCACTAAACGTCTCATTTGACGTAAAGCAAAAGGTAAGAGTATGCTTTCTTCTCAAATCCACGCTGATTTGAAGTTGCCAGTAACAGCCAGACGAGTAAGACAAATTCTGTCAGAAGACAAGGACCTAAAATTCAAAACAGTCTTAGTAAACCACCTC